>JAIXHY010000021.1:1684623-1701527 GCA_020449905.1 Globodera pallida | reverse complement strand
GCAATAAAAATAGTAATTTAACCATAAAATGAATTATAATTGTTCAAGTTGGGCAGTCCAAGCTGCGCAAACCTTGTGATAGCTGTTTAAATAAACATTTATTAAATTAATAAAAATAACTGCAAAATAAAATAATATTTTTTTAAGTTGTACATATTCACGTAAAACAAAAAAAACCAGTCTTATCGTTTGTTGTTTATAAAAATTAACTTTCACACATATTAATCCAAAGTAAAAAATCAAAAACGAAAAATTTGAAACGGTAAAGAAAAAACAAATAACACATTTATACATATGAGAATTAAACATAAATATTGGAAATAAAGCCATAAATCATAATATATAAATTTTTATAAATTATAGTATCAATAATCATAGGCAAACAGCGTGGAAGAAATTAATAAAATTGTACTTTAAATAAAAAGCAGTTTAATATAATTTAAAAAATTAATATAATAATACAAAAAATAATGGTTTTGTCGTTAAAGTATACACTAGCAGGTATCATCGCCATGTAAAATATATAATAAATTTGAATTCTTCTCTAAAATAATAAAATTCAAAACAAATTTTCACTGACATTTTTATATCAAAGATTTAAATGATCAATAAAAACCTTGTAGTAAAAATAGTAATTTAACCATAAAATGAATTATAATTGTTCAAGTTGGGCAGTCCAAGCTGCGCAAACCTTGTGATAGCTGTTTAAATAAACATTTATTAAATTAATAAAAATAACTGCAAAATAAAATAATATTTTTTTAAGTTGTACATATTCACGTAAAACAAAAAAAACCAGTCTTATCGTTTGTTGTTTATAAAAATTAACTTTCACACATATTAATCCAAAGTAAAAAATCAAAAACGAAAAATTTGAAACGGTAAAGAAAAAACAAATAACACATTTATACATATGAGAATTAAACATAAATATTGGAAATAAAGCCATAAATCATAATATATAAATTTTTATAAATTATAGTATCAATAATCATAGGCAAACAGCGTGGAAGAAATTAATAAAATTGTACTTTAAATAAAAAGCAGTTTAATATAATTTAAAAAATTAATATAATAATACAAAAAATAATGGTTTTGTCGTTAAAGTATACACTAGCAGGTATCATCGCCATGTAAAATATATAATAAATTTGAATTCTTCTCTAAAATAATAAAATTCAAAACAAATTTTCACTGACATTTTTTATATCAAAGATTTAATACGTTGGGCAGTCGAAGCTACCCAAACCTTGTTGAAAAAATATGGATGAAGAAAAAAGCAGAACGTGTTTCACTTTTTTATTGCAGGAAAAAAAGTACAATGTTTCTTTAATAGAAATCGATATAAATAAAAAAGTTATTAACTATAACTATAAGATGAACTATTTAACGAATACAGTGCAATAAATCATTTATGTTAAAATCATTTACGAAAATCAAAATAAACTAATGGCTTGGCATGTTAAAATTTATTGGATAAAGATAACGTTTCCAATATAAACAAAAAAAACAGAAACTAACAATTATAATAAACGACAAATCATTTTAATGTTCAATGAACAATATAAATGCTATATTTAATCATTTCCGAAAGTCAATAAATGAGTAAATGAGTAAACCTTAACTATTAAAACGTAATGATCAAACAAAAACTTCATATAGTTTTAAACTAAAACGTAAAAACCCAAACATTTTTTCCCCACTCACAAGAATTCACAGAATTTTTAAGTTTATATTAGTTTTTTGTAAAACATTAAAGGATTTTTTTTACTAAAACTAACCCCTATTTTCGGTTAATCTTCAAAAATATTTAATAATTATTAAAATTCGATCAAATAATTGCAATATAAAGACTTCTCTGGTTTTAGAAAGTAATTGGCTTAATAAAGATGCCGGTAGTAAATAAATAAAAAATTAATTCTTATTGGTACAGCAGTGTGGATTTCCTTAATAGTCACCATATTACAAGAGAAGGCGAAATCGATGAACGTAAATATTATAGTTATCGACGCTAAACCTAAAAGGCATTAGACTTATTAAATAAAAAAATACCTTCTATTTTTATGCTTTTTTTAATTAGTGCATAAATATTTAAAAATATAAAATGCAAAAAATATTGATCTTTTTACAAAAAATTTATTATACTTATACGTTAGTTAAATATTAATTTGAATTTCGATTATTGTTTCAAACGCAACAAAATTGATTATTGCTGCATTTTATTAAACTAATTTATCACAAAATTAAAAATTTGTAATAAAAGGAACGAAAGAATTATTAAATTTAAATTTAAAAAAATGTACACACCAATTTAGAAAATTAAATAATAATCAGGGAAAGGAAAACAAGTAACAAAAGCCACGCATCAGCTTCATTATCTAAACGACCAACCACAAACGAGGAAGAACAAATAATAATTAGTGAAAATCTGCAAAATAAAGCAGAAAAAGACAAAATAAATTAATATTGCAATTGGTTTTGGCAAACTCAACTATAAAGTTAATAATGAAAGCAAATTTAGAGTTAACATTTTTTATTAAAACGGTGCTTTGTGTACGCTCTGCATATCCATGAGCCGTAGAAAACAGTTTAAAATACGTATACTAAATGTAAATATAAAAAGAGAGACGAGATTTTTAGGGTTTATCCTATTTTTTTTTGCGAACAGGGTTTGACAAGAGAATCCCAGAAATAGCATTCATTTCGAAAAATCATTAAGCAAAAAATTCTTATGAAAAATGTACCCTTAAAAATCAAAAAATTCTTTAACAAAAATGCACCACTGAAAAATGACCATTTTTAGACCAAAAATGCACCAATTTTTTTTATTTAAATTTTTTATAAATTTTCTAAAACATGTGAAAAATATTACATTTATAATTGTTAGAGGAAAATTAATAAAGATAGACGAATTTTTAAGGGTTTTACGAAAAAATTGATGGTTTGGTCAGTTTAAGCACATTTTTTAGTCCCTATTTTGCCACTTTTTTTTGGCTTTTTAGTCCCTATTTTGGGGGTTTTTAGTCCCTATGATATGTTCCTTTTTCACATTTTTATTCCCTAAAATCTCGTCTCTATTAATAAGCAAATTTTCTCAATATAAGAATTAACCTAAAAATGTAATTATTAAAATGCATCTAAAAACAATATCGTACTTCACGGTAAGATTTGAAAAACAAACAACATAGAAATATGACTATCAATCTTTATAACAAAGGCGATTTATGTGCACGCCTACGAATTTCTTTTGCAAATTTTAGGCCCATTTTCCTAATTGAATTCACTAACTTTCATTTTTTCCCGACGGCGCCTGTCGGCGGCGCCGTCGGACATTCTTCCTAAAAGAAAAAAAATTACCACATTTTTAAAATTTTGTTACAAATCTTTAACAAATTGAGTCAAAAAATTCAAAATCTCGACGGCGCCTATCGGCACCGCCGACCCCCCCCCCCCCCCCCCCCCCACGCCAAAGTAAAGTAGAATCCAGAACAAAATTTTTTTGAATATTTCTTACCAAAAAATGCAATAAAACATCTAAAAATGCACCCCTAAATTGAGTTTTTTTTGAAAAAATCTTTTCCCCGGCGGTTCAGATGGACTGTATCATCGGATCAATTTGCCGCAAATTGGTTGGATTTATAATCGGCCCTGAACAAAATTTCAGTTGTATTTTTAAACACGATTTTTATAATTAGAAAATTTTTGGAGCTTAAATAAAACATTTTCAGTGAATTGCAAAAAAAAATTTCAAAAAAGTCTCGGTCTCGAGTCTCGACTCGAGAAAAGTCTCGGGTTTTTTGGGTCTCGGTCTCGGTATCGAGTCTCGGGGTCAAGTCTCGGTCTCGGTCTCGAGTCTCGGGGTCAAGTCTCGGTCTCGGTCTCGAGTCTCGGGGTCAAGTCTCGGTCTCGGTATGAGTCTCGAGTCTCGGAAAATTTTAGGTCTCGTGCAGCACTAATATTAACTTAATAAATAAATAAAATTTGTTTGTTTTTTATTTTCTTATATTAATGCCTTCAAATCTTTGGGCATAGACCCTTGCTTCTTTCCTTTGAATCGACCCACGCTTCTTGTCCTTTGAATGAATGACTTGATCTTGTTTGCATGACCAACACAACCTTCCAAAACTTATGTTTTTACAGTTTTCACTTGTATTCTTTATTTTGTTGCTTTAATTGATTTTAATTTTTTGATATAAATATGTTTCTTTAAACTTATCAAAATAATTTATATTTTTGAATTTGCTGTTGAGTTATTTTTTAATAATTGCATATATATGATCGTGTTTTTATTAATTAGTTGATTTTATTACTCTGGGGGTGAGTAAACTTAAAATTTTTTTATATTTTTTCATGACTATTTTTAATTTTGTAAATTTGTTTACAAACAAAAAAGTTCTAATTTTTAAATTGATTAGGAATTTTAAGCTTAAATTTTCTATATTAATCAAGCTTACGAATTGAAGGCTATATGTCTTTGCTGTGATTGTTTAAAGTTTCCTGTCTACGGATATATAGATTTTTAATATTTTTTATTTTAATTAATCTCGATTTTTGCATATTTCTCAAGACAAATGGCTGCGCATTCATGCAAACAAGGCTGATTTCGTTGTGGAAGATCATGCGCCACTCTGGCCTTGGTCTTTCTATCGACAACTTTATTTGTTTTTGTGTCTTTTTAAAATTGTTGATTTTTTAATTCAATTTATTGTTAAATTTAGTTTTGACAAGCACAAAGATATCAATTTATAGATCATTTTTAAAACAAGAAATCGTTTACTAATTAACTATACAATATATAAATAAATTTGATAAAATTATTAAATATAGTAAAACGCTATAATTACCTTTATTTTTGCACATAATAGAAAAAAAAATATCAGAAACCCACGGTGATGCATGACGAACATTTAATTTTGGTTTGCTTTTTTATTAATAAAATCAGCTTTTGGGAAACACCTGCTAAGTTGTCGAATTAATCTTTATGTAATTTATTTTTTTGTTGTTAATAACATATAGATTTCTCTTAAAACTAATATTATCAACATTTCATTTATTTTATTTATTTATATTTTAAATTTCTGTTTCAATTTTTCAAATCTAGAGTCGCTGCAGTGATATGGTGTTAAATTATTAAAATAAAAAGTTTTAAACTTTAAGGATGGCAATAATTAAACTTATATCTTTATAATTTTAAGCATATTTCTTTAGAATTTAAATGTTTTGGTTGATTAGAGTCCTTTTTAATTATGCATAAATGCTCATATTAAATTATTAACCAACACTATTTAAGCTATTATCGTCTGTATATTTGTATGGTTAAATCTTAACAATTATTCACATAAATGATTCTTCATTATTTAATTTTATTTGTAAATTGCATGTTTTTTTATTATTAATTTATATCTAGTATTGAAATTTAATTAAATCCTTCAAATAATTTTACATACACACTATTAATCATTAAGTTAAAATAAATTGTCAATTTAAATTTGATGAATGCTTTATTCAATATTTGATCCAAAGTTTTTACTTTAATTTTTATTGTTTTATTTTCTGTTTAAAAAATAATCAAACATGATTGATTTTAATGTACGCATCTTATATATTAAGTTTTTATTGTAAATTTAGATTAATATTTTATATTTAGATTAACTGACTATACACCAAAACTATAAAATCCTTTTTGAATTAATATAATTTTCTAAATTGTGCTTTACTAATTGGAGTTAAATATTTAGGTTTTATTAATGCTTTCATCAATGTTGCGTTACTTCTGTTACGTCATTTAAAAATGGCACGGTGCCCACCAATACTGTACCCGATAAAAACATTTCTGCCGCCTTTCCAGCTTAGTTTTAATTATTATGACATTATTTTCAATAATTTTTATTCGCTAACAATTTATTTAAATTTCATTTATAAAAAAGTGTTAATGTGACTTCTCACATTTAAAGCTATAACTGTTTTCAACAAACATTCCCTCTTTAGTTTATTATTTTTACTGATAGTATCTAATATTGAATACAAATTGTATTGTTATTATAATTTATTTTTCTAGTAATTCATTTATTTTTATAAATATTTTGTTTTAGCCAGCGGCCCGGGTGCAGGCTTCAGCGCGTCACTCCACTTATATGAATTTTAAATTAACATTTATAATGTTTTTATTATTTTAGTTGAAAACATTCGATGAGGCTTTGTCCCATCCATGGTCAGTTTTCCTACGTAAACCCCCGACTTCGATATATTTTAATAAAGTTATTAGCCGTTGATTTCTACGATTATAATTGTTAAATTTAATTTTGTTTTCTTCAATTTTGGATGTTTAGTTTTTTACTTTTATTCAACACAAGTTTATTTGTTATATTTGTATTTAACAAATACTGTAATCTAATCCCAATTTCATGCAGAGGTGTTGCACGTTTCATTTCTTTTTGCGCATGAATTGCACGTTCTACCACTTTTTATTCGCACATGTGAGCCATGCAGTTTAGAATTATCAGTAAAAATCATGATTAACCGAAATAATAAGAGCTTAATTGCATTAAAAAAAATTTTTAAATTAATGGCATATTGAATTTCATAAATAATTTTTAAATATTATTGCATGATAAATTTAATTGATATATAATCTTTAGCATCAGTTGGTCGACGCATTGACTGTATTTTTTGCAGGGGCCGGCCGGCAGGGTTTGTTACGCGGGCTTGCTTCCCTTCCCAAAATCGTGTTGATGCGAAAGCCAAACTTTATTTCTTATTAGGGGGTTTAGGTTTGTTTTTATAATTGTGGATTTAAACTTCCTGTAATCACACGAGTGTCGTTGTCTATTTTTTTAAACAGTATTGTTGAGGAATAATTATATTAAGAATGCACAAGCTAAATGAAAATTCTGTAATTATTTTTATATAATTAAAAAAAAATTAAAATTTTATGAACAATATTAGTCGATGCTCATTGCCTTCAACAAACAAAATCAATTTGATTTTTCGCTACTCTTTTTGAAATATTTTACTCCCTTCAATATGTATAAAAGTAATTTTTAATGAAATCTAAAAATCTTCAATAATTGCAAAAAATCATTTACTTTAAGCAATGCTTTCAAATTTAGGTGTTTAATTTGTGTTTTGTATATGTTTTTTAGATATATGTTACGAAAAAAGAATGTCAAAAGTTTTCGATTGGAACAACTTTTTTAGTAAATATGTATAACTAGTTATTGAAGATTTCTGCTTGTGCACAATTTCTAAATAGAATTTGAGTTCTTTTTGGACAAACTGATTTATGTATGAACCCACGCCTGTGTAGCCCTACTGATTAATATAAAAATTCTTTTGATATAAATAAGTTTGTAATAATGCTAATTAGATTAAATTATCCGTTTATTTCAAACTGTACAAATTAAGGTATTTAAGAACATAATGAAATAAAAGAAATCAATGAGCAATATATTTTGTCTTATTATTTGATTTTAAATTTACATTTATCCCTCTTCTGGAAGGAGGCTTCACACGAGAAAACGGAACTAAAAAAGGAGACAGGACTCGTCCTCTTTCTCCAAACACTACTGAGGGTCTTTTTCAGGACCATGTGGCCCAGAAAAGTGTGTCGTGCCGGGCTTAAGCTAATCACCTTCATTTAATTTTGATAAAGCAAATGATCGAAAAAACAATCTTATGAAAGTTAACTAATCAATTTATTTTATTTTAAAAGCATTGTAAAACTAACAAATAATTTATTCCAAGAAAATTATGCTCTAGTAAACTGAAATAAACTAAGTTTTTTAAAACAAAACAATATAATTTTTGGTATAAAAATACGACTACGGCGTCTCCACGAACAACCTGGGAGCACTGCGCTTGCAAAAATAAAAGTTATTAACAAAATTGACTACATTTTGTTAACTGCAAAAAGCGAGTCGTTCACAATTAATATGAATATATAAATAAATTTTAATTAAATTTTAAATTAATTATATACAACCAAAACAAATAACAACAATAGTGGCCTTGAGACACACAATCATGAATAATTAATGCATTGACACTAACTAATATTATTTTAAAAAAAGATTTAATTTTCTTTAGCCAAGATTTATGAAAGATTTTTATTTGCGTAAAACATTGAATTTTATACATGATAAAATGATTAACTGATATTATTATTTGTTTTTTTGAGTAAATAATAATTTTATTATGACTGCTCCAACCAAAGATTCATTTCAAATATTTTTTATGTGAATATAAATTTATTATTTCATAAGAACAATAGTTTATCAATATTATTTAAATAATGGATATTTTGGGCATAAATAATTTTTAAGCCAATCAAAAAAACAATTATTTACAATTTGATTAAGTTTTTTTATATAAGTTCGAATTTTTTATAGATAAATTGATTTTATATTTAGGTCAAAGTAAGTACCCAGAACATGTTGGGTTGTTATGAGGCCTGTCGAGCTAAGTCACCAAATAAAAGTAAAAAGCGCTGCAGAATTAATCTTGTAGAAAATAACTAGGTCAAAAGAAATTAATAATAAACAAATAAAAGATATTAATAAATTGCAAAAATGGCATGATAAAAATATTAAACTATAATTTGCAAAAAGCAATATTAAAATACACTATTACTAATATTTTTTAATCAAAAATTCGCAAAAAGTTAAAATAAATCAAAGCCTATTTCAGGTATTTTAAGATTTTTGGAGCTTATTTTGGGCGACTTTTTTTGAACTTTTGTGCCTATTTCGAGCTTTTTTCAAATAATTTCTTAAGAAAAATGTAATAAAACTCGAATTTTTCTTGCCAAGATCACTAATTTTTTGAAAAATTTTGATAAAAAATATAATAAAATTCGAATTTTTTTTGTTAGGATCTTTCATAGAATTCTTGCTTTTTTAGGCGCCTTTTTGCTATTTTTCTTGCTTAAAAGTAGCAGCCCTACTGATTGATAATGTTCACATGTAAAAAAAGAATTTTTAAGCCATTATTGTTATTTTTATATCCATTTTTTTCGAGCCTATTTTTGTTTATGAACCCGGGTTTTGGAGCCGATTACACAACCAACAATTAAATAAACCTTCATAAAATGATTCAATGGTATTACGCGTATAATGTTGTATTAGGTGGTCGTATCTACCGCCGTTGTGTAGAATACGTTCTCCCCATGACCTTGCGTAACTTCTCCATTTGTGCGTGTTGCGCCCGACCAAATTGTCATAAGCCTTAATTGGAAACCAACCGTATTTACTACCATTAATGCTGCAATTATAAATTAATAAAAAAAGTCAAAACAACATTAAAGTTTACATAATCATTATTTAAATTATGTTTAATAGTTATGGGAACTGTTTGTCTTAACATATCTGCAATGGTAACCACTGTCGTGGTCGGGCTCTTTTTAATCTTTTATTTTAGTATATAAAAAAGGAGATTTGAAAATCAAATATATATAAATTTTATTAAATTATATTTACAATCACCATTTATTTTAATATGCTAATTTAATTTTGCATATATTTCAGCTAAAATTTGCTTTAGTGGCAACGAAAAACTTAAATAAACCTCGCTTACAGTATAACATGGTTTTTTCTCAATCATAGCATGAGAATTTTGATTTGAGTTGTCTTTTTTTGATGTAAACAAATTCAATGTTTAAGCGCTTTTTATCATTTATTTAAGATTTATTTAATAAACATCCATTTTATTAAATTCATTAAGCATAATCTGGAGTTATGTGTTCCAACAAGATTCGCCCTAATTGGGTAATTGATTAGGTAATTAATGTGCTAAATAAAATCATTAAGCTCTTATCTTGTTCAATTATCGCACAAAGATTTTTCTCCATTTTATTATTGATTTATTATATAATTTTTGGTTTTTATGAAAAAATAAACGATTATTACGTAACAATTATCTAAAATAAAATTTAATTACTATTATTTTGTATTTAATACAGACTCGAAAAGAGCAAACAAAATGTTATTAGCAATAATTATTTAGTTAAGTCAAAAAACTAAATTGTTGTAAAAAATAGACAGCGCAAAGCTTTTTCAACCCAAAAAATATTATAATTAAATGAAAATAATATAGAAAAATAAGAGTATCGCGCTAATAAAAGACTTTATTGTTAGAAAGCGCTGATATTAAATGACAAAACCAATTTCACAAATTGTATATACATGTTTTTTTAGCGACCAAACAATGCATATTATATTTCAAAAAATTTTACAAATTTATAAACACAATTATTTCATCCAATTCTAAGTATTTACCAAATAAAATATTAAACGGTTAGAAAAATAAACAATATATTCAAAAACTAAAATATTAAATTTATTTTATTAGAATCTAATAAACAATTTTAATACGGGATCCTGAAGATGGAAGATGCTTCTCTTAGTGGAGTTGAGGAGTTAGAATGTTTGTTTTATTGTTGTGTAATTTGGATTTTTATTGCTTGCAAAAAAATAAAGCGTTAATTGAAAAAGCCCCAAAATTTGAATTTTTCCAAAAAATGCATCCATAAAAAGGATTTTCGAGTTTGCCCACCCCGGCCGGGGATCCCCGTTACTCGCTTTGTTCATCCCCGAAAACGGGGATCCCCGGTTTGCCCGTCCATATCTAACTCCACTGTTCATCTTATTTCGGTCGATGAAGAATGGAGAGGGGGGTTTAGAATGGGTAGATCCCGCTGATAATGTTGATGTATATATCACTTTTTAGAGTCGGCATTTAAGTTCTTATAAACTTGGTATGTATAAGCAATAAATTTTCCCATATTTGAAAACATCACTCAAAATGGATATATTATATTAAGTTCAGTTTTCTAATACCTATATTAGAAAAAGTATGTTGTTTTCAAAAAATTATGCTTATAGTTGAGTTTCTGTAAACTTAAAATTACATTAAGGCACACCATTATCTTCTGTTTATACGTCATAAGGTATATTGATAATTTTCAAAAATATGCTACTGATTCAGCGTCCGTGGGGCTCGAGCTATTAACCTTTCCCATTACATTTTAATTTTTAAATAATATATAACACTATGTTGATATTGTTTAAAATTATTTGCAGCCGCAATTTTTGTTATTCTTTTGCATTCCAGCGTTTTTATATTTAAGATAAAGTATTCACTGCCCATGCTTGAGACTTTCCGCCTTTCACTTAGCAATTTTAAATTTATATAATCTTTTGTTTTAAAAAATTGTATTGTAAACTTGAAGCAATATATTTAAAATAAAATATTGGTATTGGTATAAATTGTTAATGAATTTTTTATTAAATGCAGTCATCTTTTATAAATGAATATAAATATATTATCAGTGAATTAATTAGCATAGTTAATCGTATGATCTTGCTGATAGCCCAATGACAACGGCATCGGCTGAACGCAGTTTAAGGAGTCACATAAATTATTCATTCAAAGAATGCAATAAAATATATTTAAATAAACAAATAAATAAAAACAACCACAGAAAAATTCGTAAATTTGACATACAATGTAACTATACTCACAAAAAAAATTAAAAAGAATCGCTAATCGATACTAAAAGCACTACAAAAATCTTAAAAAATTTTTAGAAATAATTTGTATTCGAAATAAATTAATAACAAACGTATATTGGCGAGTTTGTCGAAATATAATATCCATTTCTGTTATTTTATACGGATTGTTTATGTTTTTTTTTGTTTATTATTTCGGTTTCTGATTTATTCCCGGTCGCTGACCATGTCCTGGACAGGCAATGTTACATATCCGTTAAATGATATTTTTTCAAATTAATTTCATACCCGGGGTTAAATAATAAAATTTGTTTTGTTTTTTTAATTACGGTTATTATTTAACGTTAAATGTGCCTTTTGTCTTAATAAAAATGTGATCTTATTATACAACATAACACCGCAAACCAGAATGCATTTCTAAGTGGTAAAATAATTTCAAAATTCGTAGAGTATTATTGAAGGTCATTAAATATTTATTTATTTTATGCGACGATAGCAATACTTTTTGTTTTGATTTTATTTTGAATAATGTGCTTAAAAGATTTCTATTGCATTATAGTTAAATTTAAATATTTGCAATTTTTTCCGGGTTGTTTTTACGCAGTCAAAGAACATGTATTAATTCCGCACAAATATATTCAAAAGTATCTTCCATCGTTTAAATAATTTACTTAAAGAATTGTTTTTTATGTTATTTATTTTTTTAAGAATTTTATAGTAAGTTTTTATTCATTTTGACCAATTAAGAACTTCTAATGGATGGGGCTAAGCCACATCAACGCCACAAGCTGTAAAAGGCTTTGCATATAATTTTACAGATTTGAATTCGCTCACATTCATCTTTTTCACTATATTTAATAAACTAATTATTCATTTCAACAATTTTTGGTGCGAAAATATCAAATAACAAAAACGTAATGTGAATTTTAGAACAATTTACTCAGGATTAATTTTGGTAACCAGAAATGTTATTAAAGATAGATTTTACCAAATTGATTTTTATTTATAACATGTCATTACAGACTAGGATTTGTCGGCACTTTATTTCAGTTTTTTATCTCTGCATCTCAACGAAAATACTTATTATAATATTTTTTAATCATGCTACCACATTTTTTATATTTTATTAAACTAAATGTAACACTCTAGTGAATTTTTACTTTTTAATCCAAAAAATTTTCTGAGTGGTTTAGCAATTAATAATAATTTTGGATAGGCATTATTTTGCACGCTTTTAGTAAATATTGCATTGTATGCAAGTAGCTGTTTTTTTTGTAAGTATTTTTAGCTTTTTGATTAAAGGAAAATAATATAATAGCAACAAGATGTGTTATTTTATAATCTTTTTTAGATATGTATATAATTATAAATAATTTAAACAACAGCTACTATAATGTAATTTTTATCAAAAATATAATTTTAGATTTAGAAAAAAAGCAAATAAATAATGGAAGTTTAATTGGTTTTTTTGCGTTTATTGAATTTTTAATAAAATTAGCTTAAAAAATTAAATTTTAATTCATATTTCGTGTTTCACTTTACTTAATTTGTTAATTATATGCCATATTAATAACTCTTTGAAATATTAATTTGTTTCGATAGAGAAACTGTTTTTTTTTTTGCATTTTTTAGATATACAATGATTTTATTTAAGATAGTTTCAAAACATTAATTAATTTGTAGTATGATTCTTTTCAAAACAAAGTTAAAAATATTATAATTTTTCAATTATCACACGTGCGTTGTGCTAAAGCTGCACAAATCTGAACTCCAAATTTTTATTTTTTATTAAAGCATAATTAGAATAGATTTTAGATATTTTTGAAATCACTGTTGGCTTTATAGTTAAAAAAGCACTTTCTAATTTATCCATTTTGTTTATAAATATTATTAATGTTTCGATTGGCTTTTTAACGCAATTAGAATATTTATTGTTTTGGGCACTCGAATTTAAAATATCAATAATATATATATGTACTGGATTTTAAAATTTAAAACAATAAGCAAGCATCAGATATTCGCTTTATTTTTACGTAAAACTATAAAATGTTATCTTTATGATGAATGAAATTAGTACATTTAACAATTCTGGGTCTGATGATTTTGCACATTGGACTGAATGTGGGATTTTACGCGAGGTGTTTTTAACGGGCGTTTATTCCTTGACTTGAAAATGATGCGCTGAATTAATTAATATACAAATATTTATAAAAGGCATATTTATTTAGTGTTATTGATAAAATATTAATCGTATTTACATAAAGATTTAAACATTTATTTTTTATAAGTAATATTATGTATTTAATTAATTGCACTTAGCGTGGGGTGAAATAAGATAAGTGACTTAATTTTTATCACATTAATTATTTTATTTAGAATTGCACATAAATAAAATTTCAGATGTTTGCCGGTTGGGCTATTCTAGAAGAGGATATTGTGTTGTCGTCATTGGAAAAACGCATTATCGCGGTGTTGTTGCTTGGGAGCCCAAAGAGTTGAGCTTGGACGCGAAGATTGTTTTTCTGGCAGTTGTGCTTCTCTCTTGCTGGAAATTTTAAACCACACTTTTAATTTTTTTAAACAATTTCAATAAAGACGCTTTGCTTTGTTAATAATACAAAAAATATTTAAATTTAAATTTTATTAGTTTGAAAATATTCAAGATTTTTCTCAAGACGAATCTGAATTCTTTAATTAATAAAATTTATTTCTTGATTTATTTTGTTGTAAATGGTTTAATAAATTGTTGAATTATTTTTGAATTTCAAGATTATTTGATAAGTTCTCAATTCCATTGCTCGCACTAATGTTTCTATGCATACAATGTTTATTAATTTTTGAGTATTTAAACTCATTTTAAATTGGGAGTCCAAAAATTATGAACTCCTTATCCCAATATAACTCCTGCCAATCGCTTTGGGTCCAACAAATGTTTTTGAATTTTTAATGTTTTTTTAGGTTTTAATTTTGCTATTATTTTAGAATATGTTATAAATTTCGTTTTAACAGGTTTACAAATTTTAACAAGAGTTTAGTTATAGCTTTTATTTAGTTTTATTAAGTTTTTAATCGACGGGTTAAATCGGCCAAAAGTCGCTGACCAAGACTTGGTGATAAATCTTCATTCGGAACTCATTTATAGGCGCGAATCAAAGTTTTCATGTTAAAAAAGATATATATTTTATAATAGTTGCCAACGTCATTATTTTCGTTATGTTTTTTATTAAGTTATTTTACCTTTGATAGGTTATCAGAATAATTCTAATTGTTATTTTTATTTACTTGTTAATATTTTTATCTAATTTTGTTATTTCATTTATATTTATCATTTTATTTATTTTATTTGACCTTGATTCTAAATTCTAATTAAATTCTTAGCTTTAGTTTGTCTATTTGCAGCATTGTAGCTGAGACCTGATTGTCAAACTTTAACAGTAAAGGGTAAATCAATAAAATATTTTCTGGTTATTTAATGAAAATTTTATAATATAAATTTTTGTTGTAGGATTTGTCCAGGTAATAATTTTATAAAAATGTTTGTTTCTCTTTACCTTGACATAAAAATAATACTTTTATAGCGATTGAAAAAAAAATAAAATTTTTATAAAGAATATAGAAATAATAATTTTTGCAATGCTAAATAAAAAATCAAATATTAAAATTTCAGCAACAGTTTGAAAAGCTATAAATTCATTTTTAAAATCTAAACACTGCACAAAAAAAGACTATTCTCTTTAAACTTAATTTTAAATTTGTTTTGTTCAACAAGTTTAAATAAAAAAACACGATTTAAATAATTCAGAAACGTTGAAAAGATTTACAAAGCTTTGATCGACTAGCCACTAAATTTTAAAGTAATATATACATATGCTTTACGAATGCCCAAAAAATAAATCAACGCGCGCCATCCCGAAGAAGATAAGAAATGCTAATTAACAAATAAAAAAAAACATTAATATTACATACATTTAGAAAGAATTAAAAGATAAGTATAAAAAACAATAACAAAATTAAAATATTACACACTTAAGGCATCTTCGGTCTTTCATCGATTTGTCGTAGCGCGACAATCGAAGAGTAGGGGAGAGATTCCAGCATGAAGTGACGTTGAAACAACCCGTGCCAACGGAGCTGCCATAAATTAAAAACAAAAATGTAAAAAATAAAAAAAATCAATAAAAAATAGTTTTAAGATAGCAGGTAACTTAAAAAATGTCTAAACATTTATCTTCCTCGGGAATCAACAAATGTTTATTTAGTTTAAAAACGTCGTAAAATTATAGCCAAAATTATAAAATGCAAAAAATATAACAAATTGCTTTTAATTCTGCCAGTATTGGTACCTAAAAAATTTAAATAATTTGGTACAATTATCTACCATGTAATTAAATAGAATTCGATATTTTAACAGTTTTTCTCCCAAAGACTAAAACGAAACATCTGCTTCATCCTTTAAGTTTTTTTCCCACTGCTAATACATTTAAGAAAGTAATTATATTAATTAAAAAAGGTTCTCGATAAGTGCCAAAAATATGCGTGTTAATTATTTGATATAACAAAAGATTAAATATTTATAAACAATAAAGGTATTTAATAAAATGCAGCAACCTAATTTGTAAATATAAAAAGAAAAATGTTGACAAAAGTAAAAACATATTAGCAATAAAACAAAAAATTTAAATTTTTGTTGAAAAACGTGATTATTTATAATGATTATAATAAATGAAAAATAAAATTAAATAGACAACGACTAACTGTGCATAATACGCATTGGCGGAACCATTCTTCGACCAACGATCAAGGGCTGCCAAAAACCATAAAAAAATTGAAAATAATAAAACCCAAATAAAAACAAGAAATAATTATTAATGAGAATTTATTGATATTAAATTAAATTTTAAATAATTAAATGAGAGCATAATTTTTAATTAAAACCAACAAAGCAAGAAAATTAATACTGATTTCTGTGCATGTTTATCTTGTAATTATATGCAAACTATTAAATAATATATAAAACGATAATATGATGGTACACATTTTAGTCAATAACTTTTTTTGAATGCAAGTACATAATAATTTTGAAAATATTGTAAAACAAAGATATTTTCGAATTATGAGCAACTATAAAATCAGGCAAATAGATTTAAGTTCGAACGGTTCAAATCGAATTAATAAAGTAAATTTTAATTGAAAATTATATCCTAAGCAAATCAATATAAAAAATAAAAATTCTTTTAAAGTCCTTTACACCGCGTCTACGCCTTGTTCTATGGCGCAAAACAGTGTTTCTAAACCAAAATTGCTAACACTCAACTTTGAATTTTATCGTGTAAATTAATAACAATTGTTTTTAATAAAACAACTTAAACTACAAATGTATTTAGAAATAATAGAAACGAA
>JAIXHY010000021.1:1606548-1682213 GCA_020449905.1 Globodera pallida | reverse complement strand
GCAATGTTACAGTGACGTATAAAAATTATGTTCGTTGATAACTTTTAAAATAAAAAAAAACTAGATTCTACATGGAAAATGATATTATCAAAAACTGAGATAAAATAAATGATGAAGCTAAATTATACTTTGTTTTATTTTGTTTATGAGAAATCTTTGGTAAAAAATGTTTTTGAACAGCATGTTTTTAATAAATTTTTGTTTAAACATTATTTTAAAANNTAATGCAGAAAATTTTATAACTTAACGATTTTAATTTGGTTTTTATTCTTTTGCTGAATAAGTTCTTATTTAATGGCAATTTTACTTAAACTGTATGAACTTAAATTGAATTAATAACATTTATGTTACAAACTTGCTCAAGACTTGGCGATGTGCTGATAACAANNANTTNAATTGTAATTATTAAATAAATCAATATTAATTATAAACGCCTATTTAGAAAGATAAATTCCGAGCCCAAGTTAGCAAAGTATATAGTTTTATCGTATTGAAATTAATTAAAATGTTTATAAAATTAACTANAACAAATAATTTATTGTTCCACGCCTGTTTTAATTTAAATTTAAAATCATTTATTGTTTTGATTTCACGCTTCAGTNNNTNNNTANNNCTTTTTTAATGATTAACAGAAAAATATGAAAACCGTTGTCACTTATTACGTACGTGAGCCATGCCATCACAGCAAATTATNNTAATTATACGAAAACAATCAATTAGTGATCAGTGATTGTCACTATCCACAGAATCAAGCAGAGAAAAGAATGGACAACAACCCGACAAGTTATTCATAAAAATTAATAAATAAATATCATTTATTCAAGGTAATATCCTTCCGAAGTTAAAATGATTTATTATTTAGTGAAACGTTTGTAAATACACGAAAATGATTTAGAATTTGCATTGTTGGTAGTAGCAACCGGCATTGATGGCGTGCGATTAAATTTATAATTTAAAATAAAAACCAATTCGACTTATCGAACATGGAATAAATATCTGCTTATTTACACAGAGAGACCCAGATTAATGCAATTTAAAATTATCAATAAGATATAACGGGTAACAAAAATGGCCCAAACTATTAATGTAAACTTTATAAACATATGAAAAAAAAGATTAATGACTTTAATTTTTAAAAAATATTATTAAAGTACGCTAAGTTAAATTATAATGGGTGCTGGAGGCACAGCTCAAACAAAATAAGAAGTGTGCAAGCTCGATCCAAAGGTCGAAGAGATTCTTGGGAATATATGTTATGCTATTATAAAATCTTTATTTAGGATGTAATTCACATTTTGTAAATAAATTTATCAAAATTTGAAAAATAATCTATCAGTTTTAAAAAAATAAAATTTATTTTATATTTCAAATAATTAAAATTTAATAATTATTGAAAGACTAAAGCGCCAACTACTTTGGAAAGTTATTCTATTCTGCCCTATTTTTAAAATTTTTTTTAATCAAATCGACGCAATATTCGGAGATTAAATTAAACATATCATTATCAGATAAATTATTAGTTTTGTAAGAGATTATTGTTAGAGTTTTAAAATACCAATTTATTGTTGAAATAACGTTTTGGCAATATCAAGCTAAACCAAGCATAAATTAAAAACATTATTTTGTAGAAAATAATTACAAATATTATTGGCATGAATTTGATTGTCTCATGCATTTATAACTATTTTTTGTTTGTTGATTATTTTTGAAATTATTAAATTTACAATTATTTATTATTTATATGGAATTTTAAAGCACCAACTTGTTTTTTTTGCAAATAGCCACATTGTTTGGCATCAAAATAGCTAGCATGTTTTGGCACTTTGCAGCTAATCCAAATGCAATACTGCTTTGCAAATAGCTTCGCCTGCCAAACAGTTAACATTGGCTGCTTTATTTAATAACTTTTTAATATAAAAAAATATTTTATTGCATTAGTGCTTAATGTAACATTGGTTCGAAAGTGCATTAATAAAGAGCTTAAAATTATTTTTATTAATATCAAAATAAATGCTATTTGTCTTTCCGTTTTAATTTAGTAATGTTTTGTTTATTTGCTAACTTTGCGATTAGCTTTTATATAATTTATAATTTAACAATAGTTTAAAAATGCGTTAAGAATTGAAAAGTCTTCAAACTTTTTTTTTTAAATTTGTAATTAAAGTATTTTTTGGTCACGTAATGCTTTAGGTTTTCGTTTAAATAATGTTTTTATTTCACAAACCGAACACATGCCTTTCTTCGCAAATGTGGTTTGGAAACATGAAACGGAGACTAACGATAAAGTAAACCATGATAGCCGCTGTTTGTAATATGATTTTGTAATTAAATGTATCTACTTATTTTATGAATTAGGTTGGAAAGGAAGTTGGTTGTAAAAAAATTTATTTTAATTCAGTATCAAAAGTAATTAAGTTTGAAACTCAAAATATATTTGTTTAAAATTATTTTTATAATTTAGATATATTTCACAATATTTTTCAAAGAAAAATAAATAATTGGTTTATATAAATTATTAAATTTGTTCTTATGCTAACTAACATTTTATTACACTTTTTAATAGTAAATATGGTAGCATTATTAATTGATTAAATATAAGTGATAAAATGAAGGTTGAAAATATCTGTAGTTTTGCACAATCACTTTATATCTCGGTGCAAGTGAAAATGTCCCATTTCCAGATAATTTTCATTAAACTATTGGTAAATGTTATATCATTTATAGCAAATCGTATGAAAATGGTTAAAGATATTTAAATACGTTTTACTATTTTAGTATTAATTATTTTTTATATTTTTTAGATTTGCAGTTAATGAGTTAAAATTATGAGTCATTTTGCAAGCTGGCAAAACATTGCAGTAAAATAGGCATTTGTAAACAATTGGTATAATTTTTTACAAATATTAGTGATAAAAACAAAAGTTCTGGAAATCAGAGCAGCAATTTTAAAATTTTTTGTTAGTAAAAAGCCTTAGTGCGTCAGTGGTTTTGTATACCCACTTTTATGATTAGCCACACGGGACACATTTGTGTTGCTTTTTGTCGGCTAAAAATAGTTGGGTTACCAGTTATTTTAAAATTATACAAATACTTGGTTATTGTGCCGCAATTCTTATAATATAATAAAAGTTTTTTGATTTATACCGAACTGACTAAGTCAAGGTTGCCATTAAGAACAGCTCATTAAATTGTTTATCTTAGTAAATATTTATTTATCTTAAATTTTTACGCACTATTTATTCGATTATGGGAAAAAAAAATCGAATTTTCACGAAGTACAAATCGGCAAGGCCTGGTTGGCAAGAATTGTGCGAAAAGCCTGTGCGGTTCGGACAAATTGACTAATTTCTGCTTTTTGTACATTTTTTTAACAAAATAGAGTCAAAAAATCAAAATTTTCTCGGTGGCGCTTTTTGGCGCCGCCGACCCCCCCCCCCCCCCCCCCCCCCCTCCTTAAAAGCTTAAAATAGACGTAAGAAGGCCGCTGCAGCAAAAAATGTAACTTTTAATTTTTTTAAAAAAGATTTTTCCGTTTTCCGTTTGTCGTTGTTTTTTGATTTTTTTCTGTTTTCCTTATAAAAATCTTATTCGAATATTAAAAATGTCGGATAGACATCTGCCAATTCGTGAGTGCTGGTTGGGATGTGTATAGGCATCAAAAAAGATGTTTCTATCATTTCCTTATTGTTATTAATTTTATATTTTTTTGTTAAATTAATGTTTTATTTACTATATGTTGTTCACCTTTTAGATAGTTGGAACAGCATATAAGTACTATAAGTATGTTATTTATTTTTACAAAAAGCATTTATTTATAGTTTTGTAGGTTCATTTAACAACTTAAATAAATATTTATTTTGCCTTCTGGCACAGAATTCTTGCAGCTTGCTTGTAGCTGTTTGGGCATTAAATGCCGGGACTATTTGTTATAAAAGTTTTAAATTTGTAGTGTTTTTTACATTATCATTTATTGTAGTTTATCATTTATAAATCCTTTATAGAGCTTTCATTTTATTTTCGATACTATTTTTTTGTTTGGCTTTTTATCAGTTTAGAATCCGAACCATGCTTTTTTGATTGCTTTATTTGATCTTGTTACATTTTATTCGGTTCTTCGTCCTAAACAATTTTTTTTTCGTTTTGTTTTGAAATTGGAAATTTTTGTTTTCTTCCACCCTGATTGGAAATGCCAGAAATTATTTATCTAATTATATTAAAATACATCTGAGAAAATTATAAACTTAAATAAAAAATACAAATTAATTTTAAAAGGTCTCAAAATTAGTGAAAGCGAGAAGTTGTCTAAACAATTTCTAGAAAATGCTCCAAATTTAAAATAAAAAAATTTGTCAAAACCAGCCCTCAATTTACAATATTGACCTCGTCGACGAGTCAGCCGCCGTTTATATAGTTACTTAGTAAAAAGCGATAAAGATGAGCCAAATATGTACCCTACTAAATCAATTCAATTCATGCGAATTAAATAAACTACTCAATTTATAAAAATTATAAACCACGACAAATTATATACGTAAATGCAAGGCTTGGAAGAGTGGGGCAATGAAAAAATTCATTCACTACTAAGACATTATATGAAAGAATCGAAAACTAAACATAAGCCAATTAAGCTAAATTTTTTATTTGATACTAGAAAAGATTTAAAGAAACATATTCAACAGCTGAAATAAAGAATCCCTTCAAAGTCAATAAATTTTTTTAAAAATATTGTTCACTTGGAAGAAGCATCTTCAATAGGAATTCTTAATTATGCGGCTGAAAGTGTTTTCGTTGACCAAGTGCGTATTCAGTTGATATTCAAATGTAATTAAAATTTTCATATAAAATGCAAAAATGCGAAGTAAACATTTTGTTATTTTTTTTATTGATAACTGCATAAGTATGTTACTGGTTTTCGAGACATTCCGTATAATTTATTTTTAATTTAATTATATTACCACATTTTAGATCGGTTTTTTTGGCAATGGATTTGGTAGCATGGCACTTTCTGTACGGTTGTTGAAGCGGGGGGATTATTTCTTTAGGGCTTGCCTCCCAACAA
The DNA here is from genome assembly GCA_020449905.1 of Globodera pallida. Lineage (NCBI taxonomy): Eukaryota > Metazoa > Nematoda > Chromadorea > Rhabditida > Heteroderidae > Globodera > Globodera pallida. The sequence continues at coordinate 1,677,154 of JAIXHY010000021.1, read as the reverse complement.
TCCATCTCTTAAAATAATATGCTCATCATTTACTGGGTATTATATTATGCCCTAATGATAGTCTTAATTATAATAATTTATTTTGTTTAATGCTGTTTAAGGGTAGTACAAAAATATGATATAGATTGAAAACGTAATTTACTCATTTTTCTTTGTGTTTGAAATAACATTTATATAAAAAAATTCTATATTATTTCAAATTTTAAATTAAATTTTATTTGTGTTATTTAATGTCTTGTAAATTCAGGTCCAAATAAAACCTTAAATATCATGTTATGGTTAAGGACAAATGACTTCACCGCGTTAGTAGGCTTCTTATTTTTTCTACTCCAGCTTCTCGCTTACTGCCTCAAAATCTCATCGTGGTCTATTCACCGAAGATGAACTCCTTGATTGTAAACAATTAATCGCTGTATTAATATTAGTATAAGGTTATGAATAAAACATATTCGCATTAGGACAAAAATTTATAAAATACAATTTGTTTTTTAAAGAATAAATCCTTTTTAAAATTTTAATCTTTATGTGAATAATTTCAGCATAATGAATATTAATTTTTGTTTGTGGATGAAAATACGAGTACTGGTATTTATTTGTTTTAAAGCATTGGCAATTATAATTCAGTGACCAAAGAAAATTTGATCAACTTTGCCACAAACAATTTGGCTACCCTCTCATAAATGCCTAAATGATTAATTTTGACATTCATTAAAATAATAATATTTTCACGTATTTTTGAGCAGAGGACTAAGTGCAATAATAACAATAATAAAAAACAAAAGAATCTAAATGCTTTTTAAAAATAGACAAATAAAACAAAAATTCACCAATAGTTGGACACAAGAACATGTCTCAAAAACTAATTTAAAGAACAATAAAAAATTTAATACTAGACATTAATCACTCTGTTTTTTTAAATAATTTCGTATATTATATTAATTTATGTATCCCTCTAGTCCTGAAAGATGAAATAGCAAATAAAAAAAGGATACAATAAAACAAAAGTTAAAATTTATCCACACTAAATGGAGGTTTTGGTAAATATTAATCAAGCTTGAAGCTTTAATGAAAGACCTTGGCAATTGCGATTTTAACCAGTTAATTGGAAAATTATAAGTTGTTGAATAAACATGGAATAAACAATATGAATATATGGAATATAAAATCAATATCTTATATCTGCAAAGCTTAAATTTTTATTTATCTTAAAACATAACATTTTTATTAAATTTTTTGGTGGTAAAGCAATAAAGACTAATTATTAATTGAAGATAGCGTAACTTTTAATAAAAAATAATACTGTAAAAGTGTTGCTACTCGAAGTGAAAATACAAGCAAAATTTTGTGGAGTTAATACACGAAAAAAATGAAGTATTTTAAAAATTGGTGTATTTTTTCTTCACTATTTTAGTTATTTGTAATTTTTTATTTTCGTCACTTATGGCACGTACACAAGAGAAAAGATTCAAAAAAATATTTTAAATGCTTTAAATTTTGCGCGTATGGATGCATTAGAAAAAATAAATATTCAACTATTAAAAATTAATACAAAAAATAAAAGCTCCGAAATGTATTAATAATTAATTGTTATTTAATCCCTGCGCATTTGGCTGCTTTGATGAAAGAACCATTTACAGGCCATGATTTTACTATGGAAAATAAGACGTTGCCAGCAACTTGAACACTATTTGTTGTAAGAACAAAAGGGGCGCATTATCAATTATGAAAGAATACAAATGCTATATTGTAAATCTAAATTATTTTAGCATACTTTTTATCAAAAAATGTGAACCATTGGTGTAAGAGAAAACATGTACAAAGGCAGTTAAAATGTTAAATCTTAAAACTATAAATATTTTAAAAATTAAACAATCCCAACTACAACATGGTGGCCATAGCAAAATTGAAATTAGAGTCCGTTCGTCACAATTTAAAAATATTCAGATTTATCTCATCTTTTGGTAAATATGTAGCTTATAAACACAGCAGATGAAATGTGAGAATGTTCTTATTGTAAATGCAACAAAAACAAATATAAGTTTATTAAACACTCAAATGTGGATTAATAGAGCAAATTTAGAGATTAATATTATTTTTTTATGGTTATTTTGCGTTAAATTTAAAAAGTATTTTTTGACATTTTTAAATTTAAAGATGGAAGAAGGTTAAAAAAAGTATTTATTAGAAAACATTGGATTAAAAATAAAATTTCCTAGTCCATTAAACATTGAAATTGGACATAAATAACTAAAACAACAGTATGAATTGAAAATTTAAATGTGAAAAATGATAAATCAAAACATTTGAAACATCCGTGACCGCTCTTAAATTGCGGCAGCTTAATGAAGTAAATGATTTATGATATTTTAATTTAAAACGAATATATTTGAGGTGATCCGGACGAGTGCAGGTGTGCCCATTATTCATTCTGCTTGACGCAAAATATTTCTCTCTAAAATGAACAAGATTTTTTTAAATGTCAACTTTTCGGTTTTACGTTTAATAATATTTTTTCTTTTGATTTAACAATCATTGTGAGTAACAAATGTTTTACATTTGACGTATAGTTATGAATATATTTTTTTCTAATACTATTATAATCCCTTATAATTTAACAAATTTGACTTTTGATTTAAAAATATTTATTTTTTACTACAATCAAAAGGCAAATATAAAAAACAACGATTGATAATATTTCTGAACCTTTTTAATTAAAAACATTTAATAATGCAATATAAACAAGACATCAAAATTTTAAAATAGGGTTGACATATGAAAAAAAGATTTTGCAACAACTAAAAAATTTTTCTTGATGAGTGAATTAAAAATATCGCATTTTTTTTGTTTAATAATTATATAAACAAACAAGTATTGCAAGCATAATATTTTTATAAATATAAGTGCAATAACTTATTTATTGACTTTTTTTTGATTGGTATGGCATTTGGCCGAGTGTAGATTTTGCGGATTATATTTTTTCCGTTTTGTATAAAAATTTATAGTATTTGTTGATGTTTCTTATAATCCTGGCAGATTTATCAATTTTAAATAATGTAATCTGCGGTATAAATGCATATTTTTGAATTCAAAAAATAAAGACCATACCACCAATATTCGATCATGAATTTAAAAAAATATTCATGCTATATTATATGTGCTGATTGCAAATTATTAAAATTTAAGATAAATTAAAATTTAAACGAGAAAACGTACCAATTTATGGTGCGACCCCAAACAGTGTGACAATTTGTCTAAACCAGTCCCCAATTTATTATATTTGCGAGGGGGGCAGCGGACGATGACGACGGGCCGTTTTGCAAGCTGCAGTTCCTGAACTGCAGATGAGAAAGCTAGCGCTTCCTCGCTTGAAAGCCCGAGTTGCGCGCGAAGTGCTTCCAATTATACTGTATTAAAATAATTAATGCAGCATTGATTTATTTATTTCTGATCAGTAAGTCTCAGAAACTGACAAACAATCCCGTTAATGTTTATTATGTTTATATATTTGCAAAATTTATGCCATATTTTATTTATATGTCGGTTTAAGAAAATTTTAGTATTTGTTTTTTGTATGTCCTCTTTGTTAACACAAACTTTTAATTTTAAATAAATGGCCCTAGTTTTGGCATCTCTCAGGACACAACACACGGACTTATAATTATTTAATTGCCAAAGATAAATTATTTTATTTTATTAAACATTTTAAATTAAAATTAAATATAACAAGCTAAAAATTCAAATTTAAAAAATATTGCCAAAAACATTTTAAATTTCAATTATGAACTACACTGCAAACAATTTTCTTTGGAGTGCTCGTATTTAATTACATCAAGCGAAAATCTTTATTTTTTGTTGATATAAGAAAAGAATGATGTAAATCAAAGAAAATAAATGACGGAAAGCAAAAAAACTGAAAAAATGAATATTTAACTTAGCAAAATCAATCATAATAAAATGATGGTACATTTTAATATTTTCAAATGTAGTTATCTATTCAACTTTAGCCTCTTTACAAGCCGGAATGACCGACCCCGTTTATCATCGATGCATCGATAAATACTTTTAGATTTTTGAATTTAAATTTAAAAAAGTATAAGCATTTTAATCTGTTAATGAATATTTTGGTTTAGCAATACTTTGTTTTTTAAATTTCTTTTAATTATTAGATCGATAGTAAAGATAACTGATTAATACTTTTTAAATTCTGAACTATCTAAGTTATTTTTTTACGCGTTGAAAAATATCATCATCAAATTTAATTGAAATAAAATAGACAATTAAAAAAATAATCAAAATATAAATATTAAACATAACAATACGAAATATAAATAATTTTAAATATTCAACATTTAAATCGATTTCTACATAAATATTAAAACATAGATAATAAAAAATTTTAACTTTAGCGCTACGGTGAAGAATTAGTAATTACTTGAAACGACACTAACGCATTGTTAAAACTAAACTATTCGGATTCTTAAAAGTCATACAACGTCGGGTATTAAAAATATCTAAAATTTTTATAGAAATTTCTACAAATTTAATGGTTAAAATTATAAATTTTCATTTAAGGACATTACTATTAATTTGGTATTATTTAATATAAAAACGTTTAATTTATGGTCATCTGATCAAGTTACATATTATTTGTCAATTTTAATTTATGCATTTGAATTTTTCATTTTTATTTATTTGTTAATCATCTTATAAAATAGATGCCGGAGCAAAACAGTGCGAGACGAGTCGGCTTGAAGAGCGTGAAATTTTAGCTCAAAAGCAACTAACTGCATGTTTGACGAATTTAACAAAAGAATAATTAATACAATCAAACAAAATTATCAAAAAATACTAAGTAAATAATATATTAATAAATACAAAGGAGAAATTTTAACATTGCAACACGTTTGCCTTCTTGATTGGAATTTGGTGAAGTAAATATCTTCTCAAATTTATTATATGAATGAAAATCCAAGTCTTGTTGCGTCGAAGAACAAAATCTTCCACTGTCTTAGAATCAAATTAAAAAAATAAAATTCATGAAATATCTTTGTATAATGGAGAAATTTCACACAAATAACTGGCTTGATAAAGCCTGTACAACGAAAGGTTCATATTCCTTAATTCCTTATATCAAACTTGATTCAATTTGCAAACTTCGAAATCATATAAATCCAAGTGTATTTCAATTTCAATTAAAAACTTTAAAAACACAAAAAGATCTTTTTTATTTTATTGCTTTCTACAAAAAACGTTACAATGGTTTATACCAGGGATGGGCGCCGACGACCTCAGAAAATTTCCGAAATCGGAAATCGGAATTCCGAGGGCTAAAAAAATTTCGGAAATTGGAAATTGGAATTCGGACCCCAAAAATTCGGAAATCGGAATTCCGAGGGCTAAAAAAATTTCGGAAATCGGAAATCGGAATTCCGAGCCCTAAAAAAATTTCGGAAATCGGAATTCCGACCCCAAAAAAAGTCGGAAATCGGAAGTCGGAAATCGGAAATCGGAAAAATTTTTTTAACAAAATTGGTCTATTTTTAAAAATTTTTCTCGGTAGCGCCTATCGCACCGCCGATACCTTCCTCTTCCCTCCCGCGCAAAAAAATAATTTTAGAAAATCGCGCAAAAAAAAAGAAAAATTTCTAAATCGTTATCAAAAAGCTTTTTAATTGGGACAAATTTTAAAAAGTTTTAAAAAATCTCGCTCAAAAATTCACTTTTAGGGGTTTAATTTTTATCCCGGGTTCCTAGATATAAATTTAATATTTAAAAGGCTCAACTTGCAAATTAAGACTTAATTTAATTTCGAGATAAAAATTATATTTTATCTGAGATGAATTATTAGTGATTTGGCATTTTTCCAGAGCCATTGGCGGTTACGGAACCATTAAGCGTATTGCAATTTTATACAGCGGTTAAAGCTTAGTTTTATTAATAATTGTTGAACAGCCCCGCGCGAGCATGTTTGCGCACATCCGGATCTTAGGATAGCGCGAGCGCAAGACCCCCCTGCACCACTGGTTTTCGCGTTTCAGACCACGCTTCTTTGCAACTGCATTGTTGTTTTGTGATTTTAGCATATTGATTTTGTTAATAAAATTCTTACCCAAGAAGGTCTGCTGAATACAGCGTAAATTTAGATCCTTTTTTGTTTATAATATAAACAGGCATCGCATCTTTCCCAATGATTAAATTAATTTTTTTTTTAGTTTTACAATTTTATATGCTTATTTTGTGATCGATAAATACTCAAAAGTTTTAAGACACTTTATGTATTATTGTTAATAACAATTGCTCATCTTTAATTTGAGTTAAGTATTTTTAATATTTAAATGGGTATGTATATGTTGCTTTGATTGTACTGTTTGGCTGCAGCAGAATTTTTCATTATTCATTATTTTATAGGCATATCCTTTTCTTCAACTTGGCTTATATGAGACGCTTTTCTGCCGTCAAACTCTCTCTTTATTTTTTTTGTTTAAAAAAAGAATTAATGAAGGGTTTTGAAGTCGCTTAATGCTTCATTTGCATATTAAAAATGTTTTAATTTTTTTAATATTTAAATAATTAGTAGAGTTGTTTACAAACGCCTTTTTATGGCGACATAACGCCATAACAAAAAAAGGTCAAATAAACATAGCCTAAAGAATACAAACAAAATCCTTTTAAATAAAACTTATATTAATATTTAAAGTATAATAAAAACCAAAGGCATAGAGAATATAACCAAAATCACGTCTAATATTAAAAATATATATGAATAAGTTATATAAAGCCATTTAAATTTTATAAAATATATTATTTTTGAGATTCACCGCAATTAATTTTTGTTTTAAAGTACAAACCTCAGACAAACAAGCACAGCTAGCAAACAATAAAATTAAAAAAACGATTGTTCTGTGTATACGAGTAATGTGCACAAAAACAAAATTAATAATGTTAATATAAAAAAGAAGATAAATCCAAAAAATATGTGTTTAAATTGCATTATTTATTACATATGATCGAATATAAATTAAAAATAAAATTTTTATTGTTCTCTACAAAAAAAGAATTAATTGAGCATAAATATAAACAGACAACTCATATACAAAAAAACATATATGCAGGCATAACAAAATTGCTTAAAGTTCAATAACAAACAACGAAAATAATAAAAATAACAAAATTAATATAATATATTGCCGAGCAATTTTCTTTTTTAAGAAAATTTTATTATCAGTTTAGCAACGTCGCAAAGGAACTGTGCATTTCGATTATTAATTAATTTGGTTTGTTGTTTTGCACTTAGTTTCTTTTAAATAGAAGATCATTATAAATTTTATTATTTTCTAATTTTTTAATTGTATTTTCAACATACCTAGTTTGAAATTGATAAATTTTAAATTGTTATAATTTTTTACCAATAATTACCAAATAATTTTCAAATTCTTTATAAATGAATTCACAGAAATTAAATTAAGATTTAGAATAAAATTGTAAATAATAGCGGTATTATTTTTTGTCTACGATTTATATGTTTCAATTTATTTTTAATGATTGTTAAAAATTTCTTGATGGTAAGAATCCGTAAAAACACTTAAAAGGAATCAGCAAAGAGTAGGACAAATAATAGCGCACAATCTTTAAATATTCAAATTTGTTTATTGCAATTATTTATATCTTTTTCGTCGGAAAGACGTTTTTTGAGATTTATGGTTCCTGAGTGCATTTAAATCTTTTTTAATTGATGTGCCTTTCTGTTAATATAAATTACTTTATATTCAAATTTTATTCAAGTCAAAAGTAAAAAAAGTTTTTATATTAAAAAATTAATATGTTTTAATATAAATAAAATTTTCAATATTTTGTTTTTTCTTTTAATTTACTTTTATCATTTGCGTTTGAATATGCAGTTTTTTCATTAACATATAGTATGCATAAGGAATGAATTAAACAGTAATGCATACAATAATATTTAAAGTAATAATAAATTTTTAAGAGGCTCAATGAGTTATTTTTTTGAAGAATTTACTTTTATAATTTTTTCTTTAGTTTTAAAGAATACACAAACTCTTGCCTTTTTGAATCCTTTGTTGCCATCCAAAGCTAATTATAACTTAGCAATATGTTTATTTTGTTATAAAAAGAAATAATTTATTTTCCTTAAATTGAGATTGAATTATGGCAACTTTGTCATCAAAATATAAGTTTGAATTAAGCCTAATTTTAAAATGGATACAAATCATCAAACAAATACCAACAAAATGGATATATAACGCATAAATAAGCACATTTTATTATATTTTTGCTTTTTTGTTTCACATTTTGTCAGATACCATGCACAAAAAAAGAGCTTTAAAAGACAGTGAAAGAAAACCGTATAATTGTCTGGATAAATCTGCGTGGCGCAAGCATTGTCAGATTCGAAAAAAAATTTCCCTAAACACTAGGATAAATTTACAAAGCAAATGATACAAGTGTTCAAATAAAAAATTAAAATGTAAACAGTTTTTAGATAAAAAATAAATTAAATCATGAGTAATTAAGATCCATAATTTTTATTGGTATTTAATAAAATTAACTGATATATCAACATATTAATGACAAAACTTTCAAAAAATAAGAATAATTAGCATAAGATAAAAAAGTTTAATTTTTTTTATACTAACTATATTAAAAACACAATTATTAATAAATTAAGTGTAATCTTTTTAAACAAAGAAAATTTTAAATGTATCAAGAAAGGACGGAAAAAATGAAAACATTTCATAAGATTAACAAATCGACAAATCCAAATAAAAAATAATAATATGGCATAATAAAAATAAATAACCAAGAAAGGTTTTAAAATGTTTTGATTTTAATTTTTTAGTTTATTAGTTTTATTTATTTTGAATCGAAACATTTTAGCCTTTTAATTGTCGGTCATCCATGTATAGTAGCGCAGATATTTTATAGTATTTGATAAATATTAGACAACCCCATTGATTCGTGTATATAAGATATTTTTTTTTGTGCGTTGATTATATTTGTTGATTTTGAATATCAGTGCAGTGATTAGTATTTGCCTTTACATTAATTAATTAATTTTTAATATATTTAATTTTTTGATATTTATTTAAAGAAATGAAAATGTTTTAAATGCCAGTTGGTTGATTTAAATTATCACATTATTAAGTTGTTACTCTTTTTTGTTTTTTAACGTTAGAAATGCATTATTACATAAAAATATTATGACAAAAATATAATAAGAATCTACATTATATGTTAACATGAAATACTAAAAATAATTTTTTTAATCAGTAAAATGTCAATTTGTTATTCAAAATATAAATTTAATAAAAATAGTTTTAAATAATCAACGGGTTTTTAATTAGTTTTTGTATTAACAAACAAAGATTTAAATATTAAGCATTCCACGAGATTTATATTTTTATAGATTGTTTTAACATAATACCTAAATTTATTTTTCTTAAATTTATATATTCTTTTACCATCAGCATTTTTCGTCTCTTTTTGTTAATTCTTACATATTGTTTTTAGAATCTCTTAACCAGGGCTCCCAAATCAGAGGTTTTAGCCTCAAGTTGTTTATGCGGCGCGATCACTATTTATTTTTGTCATAAGGCTGATATTGAGCGTTTTTATTGCTATTGTTTGAGCTTTTTGCATTTATCTGAGCACCATTTTTTTAAATTTTAATAAAAATACTTAGTTTTTAAATTATTAATTCTGTTGTTTTTATTGTTCTAATTTAAAATTTATTCGCTTTCGCTCAATATTTGGCAAAAATTAATATAAATCGGAGAACTAATTGTAATTTATTTGGAACAGCGATTAAAAATAATTGGTGACAAATTTTAATATAATAAGTAATCAGGAATAGGTCAATCCCATTAATCAATAAAAATGTTTAAGATCTACTAAATTAAATTTTAAATTTTATATTTGGGTTTTAAATTTATTTTATTCCTATATTGTAATGCATAATTTGGTAGAAACAATAAATATTTTAGAGTTAGGTTAAGCTGCAATTCAGTTTTTTGATAACTGAGTAGTGACGAGTTGAGGGTCGAGAGTACAAAGCTGATTATAAATATATGTATATGCTCAACAAATAAATAAATAGACACGCCGTAATAATAATATATTTCAGCCATTTCACCCAAATTAAATTGGAATTTCATCTAAAATTTGAAACGTTCAATGTCACCGCGTGTCTGTTTTCAAACCAACTTAATTAAATAATAAATAAATAATTTGCCAAATATTGTTAAACAAATTTAAACAACTTGGAAAATCGTTTACGTTTAAAATTCAGAATATTTAATTTTAAGTAATTTTATTTTTTAAATGGATAAAATTGTTTGTTTATAAATTGGATAATTGAAGGGATATTACAAATAGATTAATCTTTATTTTGCCGTTAAGGTAAAAATATATAAACAAAGCTAATAGCAATTTGTTGTATGGAAATAATACCATTTTCAAATTATTGAGCGGATATGAAAATGCGCGAGAACCGTAGCCGTCCGCCGTCTTGACAAGATTTCTTCTGCTTTTGGATAAATATGATTGTAATAAATTATTTACAAAGGATATTTGAAAACTTGTTAAAGCACACGATTAGTAAATTTTTATTATTTAGTAACTTTCATTTTATTTAGTTTTTACTGGTATTTTAAATATTATTCCATGTTTCAAATTGATGTAAAAGTTAACCAATATTTATTGACAGATTAAATTAATTTTTTAAGGTTTTATAATTAAACTTTATCACATAAATATTGAAATGGAATATTTTTTTTAGTCTCATTGTTTGATGCCGTCAAAATGAATATACTTTTTTTTGCTGCTATTCTATCAAGGTGCTAGGAAATTCCGCCACTATGGGCGTTTCGTCAATCCGCCACATATATTTTATGAAGTAGTTTTAGAAATTATAACTTTATACACACCGCACTAAATTAGTTAAACCTTATAAGATTGTAAAGCTCTAAATATGTATAAAAAGCATTACATCAAATTCGAAGTATTTTGATAAGTTAAAAAAAGTTATGATGTAAACTTGCCAAATATCGAACTTTTTCGTGGTTTTCTGATCATAACATTTTTAAACTTTCATTTACTGCTTAGTTTAGTTTTACAAACAGCTTCTCTGCATCTAAAGCTTTCCAATGATATAGGGTTAACTGATTTAGTGCGGTGTGAATAAAGCAACAATCAAAAACCTATTACATTCATTTATTAATATACCATAATAAAAATAATAAAACTCATGACAAAGTGCCTGTGATGGTAGTAGTTACCATTCTACAGCACCTTCTTAAAAAGTTTTAAATGTTATGTTTTGACAACTAAATTCAAATGAGCAATGCAATTTTGAAGCATTGTTAAAAATAACATCATATGTTGTATTAATTAGTAATAAAGTTAACAAATCTTTAGAAATATACTTGCGCAAGGATATTTTTTAAGTCATCCGTCTGTGTTTTTTTAATTAAAAATTTAATAGTACCTATTATTAAATATATTGCATCGCAAACAAAGATTAAAAATAAATACATTACCGAATAAAAATACATATAATATAGGGAAATAAAGAATTAATTGCTTTCCATTCGTTGTCATGCGTTCCTATATTGTTGGCATTATTTGCCAAAAGTTGCCATTTTATCTAAATTTTTTTTTTTTGAATTTTTATTAAACAATCCTTATTCCATACATATTTAATATAAATTTAATTGTTTTCAAGGCTCGCAAAAATTGCGACGATTAAAAAGCATTGCTCTTTTATATTTCTAATTTTTTGGTTTTCATTTACTAATATAATTTTGCTAAAAAGAGGTTTTTATTCATATTAATTTATTCTTTTTCTATTTTAAATTTTATTGTTGTTATAATACAGTCCTTATCGCTCTCATCAATTCTCGGGGTTGCTCTTCCTGTTTTTTTACTGTCTCTTTCAGCAAATTTATGGTTGGTTTTTATTATTTATAAATATTTCAGCATCCCTTGAACATGAGTGCTTGGTGAAAAAGTTTCATACCTTCATGCATTATTTGAATTTATGAACAAAACATAAATAAGATAAATATTTAAAATTATTATCTATATTGAAAGTATATATTGGAATTTAGTAGTTAAATCACAACATAGATTTTAGCTTTGAAACTAGGCAATTAATTTTATTTTTTATTACTTTATGTACCATATTTGAATGAATAATTTGTTCATTGTTCGTGCCTTTTTTACACCACTATTGCTATATGTAAGTTTGTAAGTTCTGTTTCTCTAGGTAAAACAATAATGTTTATGAAAATTAGGGGCGATTTTAAATTTATTTAGTAAATACTTTTATTAACTTTTAAAAATTTTATCTCGGATCGTCGGTGCGTAGAGCCATCGTCAGATGCGCGGGGCGCGCATGCTTAATCTTAATAAAAGTTTTTAAATGCTTGTTTCATTCCGCGGATAAACAAAACCTTTAAAATGCATTTAAACTATTTAATTTACATTTTGTGTAAAATATAATGGTTACTTTATTGTATTTAATTTGATTTTATCGAGAACTTTAATTAAAAATAACACACCTATTTTCTACACATTTTGATATTCATTTTTTATTCCTTTTTCTAGAAATATTTACCTCGTTATCTATTTCATCCTTCCCAGTATGTTCAATGTAAATTTTACTTTAAATTTTATTTCGCTAAACTTTTTAATGCACCATGCAATTGTTATAATTACTTTTTCGTATTTGTTATTAATTATTTTTTATAATTTAATTTCTTTTGCTCAAGCTCAGGCAGTATATTTAGAGCCAATGTTTAAAAAATCTAATTGTTTGCCATTTGATCTCCGATTGGGCTCGGTTTTCAGCATTTATTTGATTTTTGTTTATTGCGGCTAAAAATACTTGGTTTAATATTTCGATAATAATTTTGTTATTGTTTTTAAATTCAATCAAACAAACACTTGATGATTGTCGTTCTGATTTCTTCCATCTCCATGGTGTTTTCTTATTTAAAACAGATTATTTAATCACAATTTTATTTAATATTAATATTTCAATATTATTTTATTATCGAGTTTCTCTCAGCCAATTTAACCCTAACAAACATTAAAGAACAACTGGCTGATTTTTATTAATTTTTAGCTAAGCTTCTATCAGGGTTTTCAGATAAGGCGTCGTCTACATGTTGGTTTCTGCTAGCCTGCAAGTTAAGTCTTTTGTAACTACTTTTATATAACATCCTCTTTTAATGCATGAATATTTTCAATTAACATTATTTCAAAATTTTATTATTTGCATTTTATATATATCAATGTTGTGAACCGCTAGCCGTCTTGGCTTGTATTTGTCATCCAAAATCCAGAACGTAGTTACTGTATTGAATATTTTATTTATAATTTTGTTAAGAATTAGCTGTCCAGCTTTATTAAACTCTGCTGCCGGTGCCTGCTGGATGGCAGGGTTTCGCTCAGATGCCAAGAATGCATGATGCCCCTTGAAGAGGAGAACAGCTACTTATTATGTCAATTTAACATTTATTTTCTAATTTTTATTTTTGCTGGTTTAGTTGTCACTCATTTTTGGCGGTGGGGTTTCCGTCCTTTTCTCTCGCACATTTTTTTATTATTCAGCTTTTAAAATTTATTGTATAATTTATAAGTTAAGATTACTATATTTTAAAACAATTTTATAATTTATTTTATATGGGTCCAAGATCTTTTTCTTTTTGGATTTTTCGCTTGCGGAAAAATTTTATTTTACATAAAATTGTAGTATTGAAATCAATTTTGTAATGTTTTTTAAAATTTTGTGCTTTCTGTTTATAAGTGATTTTGAATTGACTTAAAAGTTATTCAACCAATTCACCTTTAAAAATATTTGCTTTAAATATGTTTTTATCTAATAAATTTGTTTTATTAATGCTAGCATGAAGCACCTAACATTAACTGCGCATCGGCTTGATTGTTTGTCTTTTTATAAATTTAATAATTTTTAAATGTTTAAATTTTAAAAACGACAACATTTTAGTTCGCCAAATGTTTCGGCATATGCTGAATTTATCGCATGTTTTTTTTCGTCGCGGGACACCAATTGAAAATGGTCAATTTTTTATGATGTGTTTTTGTTTCTATTACTATAATTTTTTAGTAAAGAAGATTCGAAATAAAGGTAAAAATTACGCGTTATATAGCGCAAGTCAAAAAAAAAAACCAGACAAAAAAACTAAAAATGTCAACACAATAAATAATTTCGGTCGGCTTGTTTTTCATCCGGCCGTCTCCAACCAACCCTTCTTATCCCAATCTGGTTAGTATTTTGAGTTTGACCCTCATCCTGATACATTAAAACACAGCTACAGAATTTTTTATTTACTATTTCATAACTTTTGGCTTTATTTTGGGGTTTAATTTTAATACTTACTGCATTTTAAATTTGAAATGCTATAAATAAAATATGCAAATATTCTATGAGCGCTGGAAAGCAAACAAAGAAGTTTTAAATATTATGGCTTTCTTGTTAATTTAATTTTTTGTTAATTCGTTTATTTGCTGCATTGACGGCGAACAAAAGTCGGGCAATTAAATATCTTTTACAACCCATTAAAGTCTACAAAACAAAGTTTATTAAATGCTACCAAAATGGTAGCACTTGAAACCAGTAGTTTACATATCGACACAGCAAGAAATTCTCCGAGCAGCTTATGAAAAAATTATGGAAGTTTGCAAAAAAAAAAATGAAATATCAATGTATGATCATTAAAATATATTTACAAAAGCCATTAAAAATGCTATATTTATTAAAATACAAAAAACTGGAAAAAATTATTTGAAAGTGTCCCATAAATGGAAGGACCAATGAAACGTGATATACACAAAACTGGGAATTTAAAATGCAAAAAAGCAAACCCAATATTAAGCAGTAAAATTTGAAAAAAAACAATAGTTACAAATATAGAAAGATAAGTAATAATATTATATTAAATGGATAATTGTTGGCCCAACCAAGACACCCAAAGAACTCTAATCGTAGGCTGATTGGGGCCAAAAATTCTGGAAAATAATTATGTTAAACCTTAATAATTAATTTAAAAAATAGAAAACAAAATAATAATAAATAAATTGTTATTTGTAAAGCGACATAATATGAACATAATTAAAATCAAATAATTTTTTTTGGGCTTACAGTCTAGAATGTTGCAATGCGTGAACGCTTTTTGTAATCATATTTACTTTTCAAATAAAAACTGCAAGCTATTTAGTGCTAAATGGAAGCTTATCACATACCAAGAATCCAAGGACTTCAGACATTCTGACCTCATGGTGCAAATTAGTTCACTTGCCAGTATCCGAAATGAATATTTTTTGTTTATAACAAATAAATATTGTGATTGTAAGTTTTTGACGTTATATAAGTATAATTATTTCGCATAAATTATAATTGGTCCGATTTTTTTTCTATTTTAATTTGTTACATTATTTGTCTTTTTACTATACGTGCAGTTCTGATTTGTTTAGCATTATCATATATATATTGCAATTTAGTTTTTTTAAATGTTATTTAAATGCTGACTGGCGAATAATGTTTACGAAATGAAGTTTAATATATTTTAATAATTAAAGAATTAAATTTAACATTTTTATTGCAATTTGTGCTAAAATTGTTTTCATATTTTCGTTGAAATAAGTTAATATTTTATTTTTCTTCATTTGATAAATTTTTTTTTAAATTGTCCATTTGGATTAATGTTTATTATATGTGTTTTTTGTTTTTCTAAATATTTTCTTATGTACTTTAAAAATTAATAATATTAAATAATAATATTTATTTTGAGTCTTTATAAATTGCATATAGCCATTTTTTAGATACTCGTCAATATAAATTAATTGGCTACGCTTGCGGCGTCGTCAAAATTGCTTTTATTTTAAATGTAAAAATAATCAAATTAAACCTAAAAAATTTAAAATAAACTTCAACATCGTATGTATTGCTTCATTTAAAAAAATAAATACGACCACGAAGAGGCCATCCGTCAAGCGGTGCGCGACCGGATCGACCAGATTCAGGGACTGGCTGAGTTCCTTGGCACCGCGCGTGACCGTCTCGCGGCTAAATGTTGAAGGCTTTAGCGTGACGTGGACATGCTCCGTGCTGACTACAATGAGGTTTGCTTTGCATTGCTTCGAAAAGCTCTTCTCCTCAGTTAGTTGTTTTGGTTACGAGTTCAGCGTTCTGCGGTTGCATAAGCAAAATTATTTAAAATTCTTATATCATTATGGCGCCTCCTCTATATTTGTATTTATTTTACTTTGGTTGATTTTGCAATTTTTTATGTCTAGCACTAACAGTAATTTGAATTATATTTATATTCTTAATTAAATCAAATTGTTTGCATATCCTGATAACGATTTTGAATTTTTGTAACTTTTCAAGACTTTTTAAATAAAAATTATCAAACTGTTTTAAAAAAAAGATATTTCAGTAATTAAGTCTTGTTTTATTGATATGCCAAATTATTAGCAATCTATGAGTTCAAAAAAATAACTTTAGGCCTTTCATATTAAGGACATGTTTCTTTATTCTATTTTAAAAATAATTCAGCGTTTATTCATTTTAAAATTAAATTTGAGGTGTCTTGTCACGACTTGCCCGTCTGCATTTCATTTGGAGCTCAAATAATATTTTTATATACAGAACACCAAATAAAGAATAAGTTCTTTAAATAGGAAAATATATCATTCAACAGAAATTTTAACATCGAAGCTCGAATTTTTAAACTTTATTATACTTAAATTTAATGCGCTGAATGTTTATCAACAAGTTTGTTAAAGTATCGATTTAAAAAAATTCCAAAAAACATTTTCAATTCAAATCACTTATACACAGAAACCACAAAATTTAAAAAAAATACAAAATTGATTTTAATACTACATAGTTTATGTAAAATAAAATTTTCTCGTAGGCGAGAAATCCAAAAAGAAAAGATCTTGGCCCATTATAAAATAATCAAAAATTGTTTTAAAATATAGTAATCTCAACTTATAAAATTATATAATAATTTAAAAAGCTAAATAATAAAAAAAATGTACGAGAGGAAAGGACGGAAACCACACCGCCACAAATGAGTAACAAATAAACTAGCAAAAGTGAAAATTAAAAAGAAAAGAGCAAATAAAAAACATAGAAAAATTTTATAAAAAATTTAAATTAGTATTTTGCACACAAATACAATGGGAAAACGACAATTTAAAAATAATATCAAATTAAAAAATTATTTGAAGGATTGATACAAATCAAACAAAAATTAATGAATTTAAAAACACCAGAGCATCAGGTTCTTCAATATTTATTCATAAAGCTATGAATGCAAGGAACACGGCAAGCTAATTGATGCAAGCACATTAAAATTTTCGAGCTCATCCATCCGCTGATAATGCGTTTACGCCAACAAACAGTTGTACAAAAGGATAAAGGACAAAAAAAAATTAAAATCTATAATAATCATGAAAAAAATAAAATATAAATAGGTAATATCGTAAATATATTTATAATATTTCTACAGAATTCTAATTAAAAAAAAACAAAATCCTAAAAAAATTTATGTTTAAGTTTTATTTTTAAACGAGCAAGCCTGAATAAAAACAAAAGTTTGATGAAAATTAACCATTACTTCTGCATGTATAACAAAATAATGTCCGTATAATACTTTGTCAAATAACATTTAAAGATTTTTACAATATCACAACAAAATATTAACATTAAAAGCTCTGCCGATCAAGCCAAACCGAATATAAAATATAGGCCCATATTACGCCCACAATCAATTTTATTGCGAAATGTCACCACTAAACCTTACAAACATATATTTTAAATTAAAAACAATTAAATTATCTTTAAAAAATTCTTGTAAAAATAAAAAACACCAACCTTGTCGTCACATTTAATAATTATCTAAAAAATATAAAAAATTAAAATGGCAATCTTTTTAAATTAAATAAAATATTAAAATGGTCTTTAAAATGACGATGTTTCAAAATTTTATTAAAAAGCTATAAGTTAAGGAAACAACAACGCAATGTTTAATAAAAGCCTTTGGAAAGGGATATAAAGTAGAGACCGGAAACTTGGACCTAGGGTTGTTCCCGGGGGGGGGGGGGGGGGTCCCCAAGCAAACCGGGGACGGGAATACCGGGGACGGACAAACCAGGGATCCTCGTTTTCGGGGATGAGCAAACCGGGGAACGGGGATCCCCGTACGGGGGGATGGGCAAAATTCATTTTTAGGGTACTTTTTTTAATAAATTTTTGGTACCTTTTTAAAATAAAAATTTTGGAGGAAAAGCACCAATACCTGAATCGGCGCTAGTTAGGTTATTTTTTATTAAAATATCGGAAATTTAATGTTAAAAAAAGCTTCAATGTATTAACTATTTTTTATAATGGCATATTTGTAAAATAATTTATAATTAGAGTTTATGTCCTCATCAAGTCAAGGAATAGCCTCGTGGGTCTCCACGTAGTAGATAAACTTAGCTAATTATTTTGAGCTTGGCTAGTTACTAATAATTTTATTTAAAAAACATTTTTTTGTTCTTTCTTATTTATTTTTTATTAGAAAAATATTCTTTTGAAGAGATCTGTTTGTCAAATTTAATAAGCAAAATAATGTTGATTATTTTTTAAAAGTTATTTTTAATTTATTTGTTTTTATTACCAAATCAGTTTTCATTTATTATTTTAATTAATTTATTAAAGTAATGCTATATTTCCTGCATTAATTTAAACAATAATAATATTAAACATTATTCTGTTAATCATGAATTTTAGAAAAAAATTTAAGGAAAATTGTAAATAATTTTATAATTATAAGTTTGCGTGTGCTTGTAAATAATCCAAGTTTTTGAGCTTAATTTTATTTTGTTTACATTTTAGGCTAATATTTTGTCAGTATAAAATTATTAGAAAAACTTTATATTATTAAAAAGTTAAATAAATATTTACTTTAGATTAAATATAATTTTGTACTTAAAAGAATTATTAATTTTCTTTTGTCGAAGACCCGAGGAGTACTGTCGCTCATCTGGAACTCATTTCGATCTGTAATTTTCTGCCTTAAAATGCACTTACTGGATTTTATACAAATGAATATAACTTAACAACATAAAATTAAAAACGAATTGATTCAAAAACATTGGACTAAAAACAAATGTTTTTAATTTTATACTAAATACATAATGGATAATATTGCTCACAAAGTTTCCAGCTGAACCAATTCAACCAAAGGGCAAATCGCATATACTGACTATCTTTATTAATTTATTAATTTTTTATATTGCTTGGTTCTACGATAATGCTTAATTTAATAGTTTATTATTTAAATTTTAGTCATACTCTGTTTATGTGCTAACTCTTGAAGTTTGGTTGCGGTTTTGTGTATCGTGTGATTAGTTTTAAAATCCACTACAAATATATTAGATTAACATATATATATTTTAATTTGGCCCACTATTTTAATATTTTTATTTTACGCATAATCTGTGTGTCATTTAAAGTTTTCCGAATTTGCAAAAAAAAATACAATTTTTTTATTTTTATATATTAAATAAACATAAAGATTTTCTGTCTGGTTTTTACATTGTAGCATCCTTTAATAAAAAGATGTTATAATATAATAAGTATATGATAATACTAATATTTTTATAGCTTATTGGTGAACAATTTTGCATAACAATATTACTTTAAAAAATAATAATATTTGCATTTGTTTACTGCTTTGTTCGGCGTCTGTAGGCCATTCGGATTTGGCGAAACTCGTCGTAATTGACGAGTATGTTCAAAGTGGTAGTCGACTCTTGTTGACAATTTGAAAAATTTTTAAACATATATTTAAAACTTACTAATAAACATTAGAAGTCGACAGAATTTATTTTTTGTAAATTGTTTTTTGCTTGTATTTACGTAAGAAAAAAATTACATATTTGCTGTGAACTGCTATTTGTACTTTTTGGGAAAACATGTAAACTTAATTAATATTATTCCCGATTTAAATTACTGTTTTTTTAGCTCGTGTTCTGTCGAAATTTATTAGTCTAAAATTTTGGTCTTTTATTGATTATCTATTTGCGTTATTATTTTCTAAAATAAAAAACTAAATTTTTAAACGGATTGCAAATTTGATGTATCAACTGTTTGACTTGAAATATGATATTTAATGATGTTGATTAAAATGGTTTTTAAATATAATTTTTATGAATATTATTTGGTTCTTTTTACAATAACTATTTGCATAAAATTTTATTTAATTACTAGTATTTTATAAGAATTTTTATGTCATTTTACTACAATATATTTTTTAAACCATAATATGTAATAGCATTTTGAATTTCATTTTTGTTTCTTACAAATGCTTTACAAAATTCATTACTTTTTAAAAATTTTCAAAATACAGTTTAAGTTAGTTTAACTGTTGTTAGAAGCACTTTATAGAGCCTTCGAATAGCATCTTGTTTGTTTGATTTGGTTGAGTTTTAAAAAAGTTATAGCGTTTCAAAATTTAGAATTTCCAAAATTAACCGGTCAATTCCAGAGTAACAGCTTTTCCAAATTTACCGTAACGTATACAATGTGTTAGGCAAAAGTGCACAGCATTATTATGACCAAGAAATACAATTTAATGGGTTCATCGATTCTTAAATATTTGATTAAAATTATTATAGTATATTTTGTACATATTTAAAGTGATTGATTGCCCATAATCAATTTCACGCATTTGCTGTCGCATTTGCCCTTATTTTCTTCCCCTCCATTGGCTGCACATTTTCCATCAGTTTTTATTTGCTTACTAATAATTATCAGCGCAAGTTGTTTGTGCCCGCAGGACGAGTTTAACGGGTTAAATGGGTGTCCGTCCGCCAAAGTTGAACTGGAAGGTCAAATGATTTTACAGAATAATTGATGTAAAATCAGTCAACTTATAAAGAAAAAAATATTTTGAGTGATGGAACAAAAACAATTATTTAATATAAAATGGGGCACCTTTTTGGCATTGAATGAGAGAGAGACGACTCATTAATTACTTTCTAATTCCAACTACCCCACTCAAATTGTTCAACAAAATGAACAAATTTGCCGCCAAAATTTCATTCATCGTCGCCCTTTTGGCAATTTGTGCAATTGTCTCAGGTGAAATAAATGGAGAGCTACCAGTGCGAGCAGCGGCGCAAGGTGTGGAGGTGGAAGTGATGTGAGCTTTTAGCAAACCTTAAAGCATTGATACGTACTAAAAATAACAAAAAGCGATTTTTTTGAAATTCTCCAACGGGTAAAAGAGCTGGGAATGCTAAAAAGACGCCCTACAAATATGTATTGTTTAGCGACCCAATGGCGGCGCGTCTTCGTGCAACGCGTGCGTGCAGAATTGATTTCTGCTACGATCGATGTCCCGGCCAGATGCCGAAAAACCCATGCTGATGAGAAAACAACAATGTTTAAGAGTTGCTGCTCGTATACATTCACAAAGCATAAAAATTAAAATGTGTAATGTGTGTCTTCTAGATCTTTTTTCGACTTAGAAAAAATTGTATTTAAAAAAATTATAGATTAGATTATGTCTATGATAAATCTGATGTCACATTCGTGTTCAGCGTCTATGAATTTTTAATTTTTAGTCATTTCCAAATCAAAACCAGAAAAGGAAAATAAGACCAATTCGAGAAAAGGCCATACCATACGTTTTTCTTTGGTTTCCGAATTGAAAGACGCCGAGTCTCTGGCCTCAGTTTTGACTCGAGTTGATCGGGATTAAGACTGAAATGTCCTTTTTGGGACTGAATTTCACGTAGTTAGCACGGAACAAAATGGATGCACAACGACTCAAGTAAATAGTAAAAAGTAATGAAGCTTATATTTATTTTTGGAACAATGTATTGAATAGGAAAAAAACTTTGGGTTTTTATAAATATACCCTATGCTTTTTATCGCCAAAGTGCTGCATGAGAGACTCGGTATCGAGTATCGGGTACTTGGTCTCAAAAATCGAGACTTTTTTAACCACTAAAGTTGGCATTTTTGGTGAGCAGAATTCTGAAGAATTTAAAAATACGTAATGACAAATCAAATTTAAAAATCGTTTAATTTAATATCTTTTGCAAAGCGCATCCGTTGGATGCTCTTATGACTGACTCAATGGTTAAACTCTATGTCTCTTAACTTATGTATCGGCGGTTCTATTCCCAGAATTATTTATTATATTTTAATTTAATAATTAGTTCTTACAAAACATAACTTAGAAACCCTTATAAAATGTGTTTTTTTGCAATTTTTTATATAAGCTTTTATTGAATTTTCTGAGGTGTCTTAGCTGTCTAAATTTTGTTTTACACACTTTAATGCTTATTAAGTTTGATTTTAATTACTTCTTATATTGTTTTTTCTTTTATTGTTACAACAATTTCCAACAATTATTTGAAATAACAATAGAGTATTTATTTGAAAAGCTTTTTTATTGATATTTTTAATTTTCAAATTAATAACGTGCGTATTTTAAGCATTCGTCAAAACTGAGTCAATTTAGTGAATTTCATTTAATTATTTTTCAAAAATCTATGATTAGTTGTTGTACATTTTATTTTAACATTTTGTGTTAGCTTAATAAATTTTATATTGTTTTTTATATAATCGAAACGGGCAAAAGCTTCATGAATGCAACTTTAAATTTATAGGCAGTCTACGATTTTTCATTGGAACGTTTATTTTTAGATTATAAGTTTATTGCGACATTTCTATCTTTTCCTTGAGGCATTTTTAAAATTTTTACTAAAATTTTAATTATTATTTGCATTGCGATAACTACTTAGTAAATGCATTGGTAACTTTATATTATATTTTGAAAAAAACCCCTGAAAAATCAAAAGATTATTTTTATTTAGGAATTTAGTTAAAACCCTAATAGTAGGGTTTCTGATTGTTAAGATGTTGCATTGTTAAACATTATTTGAAAATACAATACGCCAATAAAATATTAAAATTAATTTAACTATTTTATATTTGATCTTTTTAATTTGATTATGCTGTATAGAAAATGGATGCGTCTTTTGGTTAACTTCGGGGGTTCGGGATCAGGGGATTGAGGACTCGGACGGCGATCGGAAAATTATTTAATACTTCAAAAGTTGCTTATTCCTTGCAATCAATAATATTTTGAATTTAAAAAATTTTAACTATCTACTAAAAATAAAAGCAAACAAATTTATATAATGAAAATAACAACTAAAAATTACAAAATTAAATTTCTGTCAATCCAAATACAAATGTAACAAAAAGAGTATATGTACATCATTGCCACCAGAGTCAGCTACGCCGGAGCCTAGAAGATAGGCTCGCTTTGCTTATGGTTTGGATAAATAAGCCAATAAAATGCATAATTTAAATGAGTTTAAATACCATTTTAAAATTAAATATAAAGTAAACAATAGTTTCGTAATCAATGATAAATTATAAACTACAGTAAGTTCATCAGCGTAATTATTCAGATCAAAAGCTTTATAATTACATTTCAAATAAAGATTCAACAATGTGTCCTACAACGATGCAGCATAAAACACTAAATTTTATTTAAATTACAACAATAAAAATATATTTATTTTTAAAATGGCATTAAAATAAATAAAAGTAGTATAATTTCTAATCTGTACCTAAAGAATCTTGTATACTGTAGTAAAATAATTTAATTCATAAAAATCTTTGGTATTTTAAAACAGTATAAATTGTGAGTAATCAACGAAGGTAAAAAAACAACCCAAGAACAGGAGGTAAACCACGGTGGTTTTTATCGGGTGGAATACTTGATTTATTTGAATAAAAAAAAGCCAAACCTTAAGTTAAGCTATATATAAAAACTAAAAATATTACTAAACATATGTAATAAGAATAACAGAATATTGATAATTGTTTGTAAAAACTAATTCTGTAAAAAATGTAACATTCAAAGCTAAATGTTTTAATAAGACAAGTACTAACAAATACCAGATTAAGGCTGTTTACAAAAAAAATTAGCAATTTAAAATAAGAAATTTTGTAGATATTTTAAATTTTGAAACGATTTTTAAAACCCTGGTTTATCTAGTTAATTAACTAGAAGCCTATGTAGAATAAAATAACAAATTTTGACCTTTAAAAAACAAATGGAAAACAATCAATTTTATAATGCTTTAAAAATGCATAATTCTTAATATTCATTTCTCATTTAAAAACATGTATCAACTACTATGCGAGTGTATTGTTGTTTATGTAAAATATTCTTAGTTGAAAGCAGTATATATTAAAAAAAAGATTTTTAAATGTTACTGCATAAGTGAACAGTAAACAACAAAATTAAAAAATAGTTGCAATAAAAAAAATGCACTCTAATAAAACAGAAGATTTATTTACGAAAAAACTAATGCCGACGAGTAGCATCAAATATCAAACACCTAAATAAAAATAATTAAAAAACTTTAACAAGTAACAAATCTAACTAACTTTGAAATATAAATCGAAAAATTGGCTCAGCTCGTGGAGTGTATAAACGAATCGATTACAAATCGTTAACATACTGAATATTAATCAAATTAAAATTTTAGATTTATTCAAATGTTAAACATCAAAAACTAATTTTATTTGAATCGAATATGAAATTTCTTAGATTTATCCAGACATTATTATTTAAAAAAAGAAATAT
The DNA here is from genome assembly GCA_020449905.1 of Globodera pallida. Lineage (NCBI taxonomy): Eukaryota > Metazoa > Nematoda > Chromadorea > Rhabditida > Heteroderidae > Globodera > Globodera pallida. The sequence goes on along the minus strand of JAIXHY010000021.1, from coordinate 1,652,438 downwards.
TTGGAATTTCGAATACCCAATGAATAATTTTTTAAATTCAAGATGTGCAGCGCGCATCCAAATGCAAGACAAAGACACCGATTAGCAAGCACTTCGAGATCAACACAATCCTGTAAAGGGTCCAGGAAAATAAACATTAAGGCGCTGCCACATAAAAAATTCAATATCTTAGTTTGTGCCTAAAAATATATTTAAAAAAATTAAATAAAATATTTTAAAATTGAGAAAATACGAGAACTTTATTATTCCTATTCGACCTAATAATTAAAATAAATTGCGCAAAACTAAAAACCCGCTTCACAATGTTTCATGGAAGATGAAAGCACGGTTCACTGTTTCATTAATGACAAAATTTAATTAAATATTTTAAATTGAAAAAAAATCAAACAAAAATAAGTTAACCCTATTCGACCAATAAATTTATAAACTTTAACAAAATGAAGAAAAAATATTAACAAAAAATTTAAATTTGTTTATAAAATTTGCATTAATTAGGATAAATACCGTATACGTCAGACATTCATTGCGGAAATGACTTTAGAAATTAAATTTAATCATGTAACCGATGCTTTTTACTAATGGCGACTAAAGTAAATTTTTCAGATATTAAAATTCAAAAACAAAAATTAATAGTGTTGAACATCGACGATAAAGATGATGTAATCGGAGAATTCGTAAGACAAAACCAGCCACCACTAGCTTTTAAAATTAACAGATCGACAAATCTTATACTAATATAATTAATTTATAAAGACTTTAACCCAAATTTTAAATATCAAATGATATTTATAAAGTAACACAATCCATTAGATATAGCATGGAATATATTAAAATTCAATTTAACTCAAGGGCAACGATGAAATAATGAATTAAAAATATTAAACTGAGGTTTGTCTGGTTAAAATTAGAACGTTAAATATTAATAATAAAATCATCAGATAAATTAAAATTTACATATTAAATTTCAATAAAATTTAATATCAGCTTTAATATGGAAATCTTTTCATATGTACAATAAAATAAAAAGTTAAGCTCTCTTTTTATACCCAAAACTAATGCTCCGATATCACATTTTCAGAAATTCAAAAATTTCCAAAATAATGTTTGGCTTTAAGCAGATGGTGCACATAATTTTTGTAAAAAAGTAATTCAGATTGATAATTGTTTTAATTAAGAAAATCCTTTATTTTTAAAAAACAATAATTAGGTATATCTTAATTTCTTATAAAATTTCAATATCGTGTTATTATAATTAATCGTAATTTATTATAATTAACAAAAATTAAACATCAAGCGAGATAGAAGAAAATGTTTTATCGAAAATTAAAGCTAATTACAAAAAACTTTTTATTAAAAGTTATACAATATAAATTTTATGTGATAAAAAGAAAGTGATTATATAAATATACCAGCATTTAATGAACTTAATATTGTTTAATTTAATGAAAAAAAAATCATTTAATTGAACAAAATTGTAGTTAAAATAATATTTACAAGCCCATAAATTAATTTTGCTTAAAGCTAGTTTATATTCTTCATTCATCTTTGAATGATTTTTTAAAATATTACACATGATAATATTGATAAATGATTCAAGAAACCAACAACATCTTAAAATGCTGATTTTGTTTCGAGTAAATTTTAATACAGATCTATTGTGATTATTTTATTGTTGTATTTTAAGTTTATAAAGTGTTGAATTTAGTTGGTTAAAATATAAAATTTTACAATTTAACCCACAATATTTCCATAACTAAATTTATATAAATTTGTGCAATATAAAAATTTTATAAAATGGTCAATGTTATTCAAACTTATAATAATATCATTTTGCAAAGATATTTAAAAATAATTTCTAAATTCGATTATACAGCAAACATAAAAAAATATAAACTTTCTTTATTAGACCATTTTCAATGGCATATATTTAAAAAAATCACATATGAAAGGCCGCAAAAATAATTGGAATGCATAATTTTAATCAAATTTATGTATTTTAAACGAATAAAAAAAGAAAAACGTATTTAATAGCAAATCATGAAATAAAGGGAATTTAAGTTTAAAACAATTAATGAAATATTCGCTTTTTTAAAGCGTCAATACAGCAATTGTAATATGTTAGTGTAAATAAACAACCATAAAAAAAATTAAAAATGTTGCGCAGACATGGCGATGTATTTAATAATGTCTTTAATTTAAAAATAAAAAGAATGCTCTATTTATTTCGCATTACCTCAGCGCAAGCCCAATAAGCATGCGTATGTGCGGGAAAATTTACCGCGCAGTGGAAGAACGATTATCTAACACTATCAATACAAATATAATTATAATAATACAATGTAAACATATAAAAAATGTAATAAAATAGCATGCATTCGGAAGCAATTTTAATATATTAAAAATTCTTCTCAACATTTTTTTGTTTGCAAAACTCGGAAAGAGAATGAATCATTTATGTAAAAATAATAATAAATTTGTTTATCAGTTTTCGATAAATATAATACTTCTAATTTTGAAAAGGCAATAAGGCAACTAAAACTCACTAATGACCCAATAATCTATATAAGCAATGCAGAGAAAAATTTATTTTCTAAGATTGAGAAAGAGATATAGCTGATAACCACCAATACAGATGTAGAGATGATTTTTTATAAATAGAACTCACTGGAGTACGTGAAAATAAATGACCTTCGAATACAATTGGCCGTTAATATGCATAAACTATATAAAACGTAATTTTTAATTACCGACGAAAACAAAAGTTACTGAAATAAACTTTTTTCAATAAGTACAACCAAAACCATGGACTATCTCAAAACCGGTTGATTCCAACAGAATTGCATAGTGATAATATAAAGCGAAAGAAAATTTAATTTATTTTGTCAAAATTAATAAATTATAAAACTCTTTTTTGTTTGAATTTGATAATAAAATTTGATGTTTTGAAATCTTCAGAGCGATACAAACCGTAAAAGAAAATTTAATATTGAAACCGTATACTCAAGTATTCAAACGCAGTGAAGGTCGATTAACCATGTGGCCGTTTGTCAACAAATATTATCTACACATATGCTGGAGCACGACATAGAGATTAGATCTACATTAAAAATAAATTTAAAAATATTAAAAATAAAAAAAGTGAAAAGTGAAAATTAATAATACTTGAAGAAGATCTGAGAAGAGGTAATTTAATGAAGTAAAATTTTGTTACATTTTTTAATTTAATAAAATTTAACGACTTTAAAATCGTGTTTTTGGTATCAATTTGGATCATATTTAATATTTTGTTGACTCTCGAAAATTTGTTTGGTATAAGCTTTGCATATATTTTAAGTTATTAAAAGAAGAAAGTATTAAGCATATAAGTAAATAAATATATATTACTAAAAAATTGTATTTATTAAAAACAAACACATCCAATTTTTAAAAACAATGCTAAAACAATATTTCTTAATTTTATCAATTATATAATATAAAAGTTAATTATTTAATTTTAAAATATTTAATAATGCATAAACCATTGATATTAGAATAAAATTTAAAACACAATTTAACTTATTTACATAAAAATTATTTGAAACTCCGAAGGTAGGTGAGTAACCCAAATTAATCTAGCGACCCTTTAAGTTCTTTATTCAGAAACGATTGACTATCAGTTCGACTATTGCCTCATCTTTCTAGCTATTAAAATAATAAATAATCAAGCAAAAGAGATAACCATTTGACCGGCCTGACATTGTTGTCACCCGTCTGTTCATCGACAAACTTACAGAGCTTGAAAAGATCTAAAGAATTTACTCTTCTCAAACGAGTACGGTAGATTTCATTAAAATATCAAAAATCGAAAATATTAAACTGAATATGTCACAAACGGTATAAAATATAATGATTTAAATAAACTCCAAAGAAAAAATATTCAAATCATTCTAATAAATTTTGAAAATATTCCATTCTGGTAAATTGAATTGGAGAAAATAAGTTATGTAAATTGCAAAATAACTATATTTTAATTAAATTTAAAAGCGATAAAAAAATTCAGAAATTTAGTGCATTTTTATTTAAGTGGAAGAAAGCTAAACCTAAATTAAAAGTTATAATTAACCTCAATTAAAATAAAGAAGTTTCAGCAGGCATCTTTCAACATGAAATATCAAATTATGGCGTACTTAAATGAAAACAATAATATTAAGAAACTTTAAGCATTCTGTTCCTTGGGGATTGTAGGTTATCTACCGCTTAGGTGGGGTAACTTTCTCACACGGGTAGGAGTTCTACGGTTAACGCGTGAGCGCTAACATATTCCCTTAAGCGGTGAGCGCAAAAACAATAAAATTCATTATAAATATATACTATAAATTTTTGAATTCATAATAAATAACTATTAAATTAAAATTGGACTTCTAAAGAATGAATAGTTTTCAATTGAATTAATTATGCGAATGAAATCCAAGTCCTGCGAATTTAATCAATATTCTTTGAGCAATAAATGTAAAACAACTAATATTGATTTTGCACTAAAACTAAAATAGAAAAAAAAAATAGTAAAATAAATATGATGGAAATTAATCACAGTACATGAAAATCAAAGTATTGTAGATTTATTAATTATCGCATGTAAGTCCTTGAAGCTCACAAACAATAATTCCACGGCCCCCGCCACAATAACACGCAAAAATTTTTCGTCCGACGGACCGAACGCGTGGAATTTGTCTAAAATAAAATAATAATTTGTTAAATGATAAATCTACCTATTAATTGTAAAAAAAAAATAAAAATTGTCATATGAAAGCGCCAATTTGCATTGTCACTGAAGAGCACTACCCCATTGATTATACTCTTACCATTATTTATTAAAAATAGAAATGAATATTTAAAATATTTAATTTGAATTAGAATATCTAATTATTGATTTTAAATAAAAAAATACAAGTTCCCCGACAGATATTATTAAATTAGCTAGTTTAAGCAAAAAACATAAGTGTTTTAATGTATAAACAGCATAGTGATCGCATGCTAGAATGTTACGGAGATGGGACGTTCGTTTTCGTTGGCCCCGCCTCTGTTTTATCAAATTTACATAATTCTCGCAAGGTCAATCTCTGAGAATTTTCGTGGGGAATATGAGCAATAACAACTTGTTCGAATAATGAAGGAAAACTTTTCAAAATGCTATCAAAAATACAAAAATAAAACTCAAATTAAATAAGACAGTATTGGACACAATCAAAATGACCTTTTTGGTAAAGTAATAATTAACTCAAATAATGTAAAATATTATAAAAAAGTAAAAATTTTATAATAAATTTAAAAAAATCAACAATTTATAATTAATAACCCTTTTTCATCACACGCACAGTGACAAAAGCGCCTTAAATTTTGCACCATTTTAAGATGAAAAACGGCATGACAGTAGTCCAATTAATATTAAAATTTCATTGTATCACTGCTTTAGTAATTTACAAATAATTCAGAAAATGAGAGATTTTTAAATAAATGATTATAAATTAAATCCAGACGTTTATGCTTTGAAATTCTTATCTTTTTGGTAGCAAGTAATCAATATAATGTAAATAATTTTTTTAAACTGCGCTATTCATACTGTTATTAATTGCTTTAAATACAAGTATTTTTATTTTACTATTTTTGAAACTAAACATTATTTATACTCATTTTTATCAAATTTAATTTACTAACATTTCAATTATTGAAATTTAACTCCTTTTATCAATAGTTTTTTTGCGTATACTTAGATAATTTAATGCATCAACGGACAATTTAACAGTGTTGCTGCCATTAAAATCATTTTTATGCACGTTCATTGAATGAATTCAATGAAAGAAATGTAGACTCATGATAAAGAAAAACTCGTGTGCAAGTATGCGTTAACCGTTTATTTGTTATATATTTTTTTGCATAGCTTAGAATACTAATCATATATAAATATTGTTAGCGTAATGTTTTTTATTTATAAGTAAATGGCATTTATTTTGTTGTTATTGTATTTTTTAGGCATTATGTTAAGTAAAAAATTTTTTTGGTTACTATTAAGCTTTATATTTTCGTCATCTTATTATTTAATTTATATCCTAAAAATTTATTCAATTTGGTATTTGTCATTAAAATCCGATTTTTATCTTTATTGCTAACCTATAGCAACAATCAAAATTTAATTTATCTATTTTTATTAATAATTTATCACATAAAAATAACTTTGGTTTATTATTGATTTATATTTACTTCTTTATGAATGTGGAGTCCTTATAGAGAGAGTTTCACAAGATCTCGGACATCGCAAGTTATGCTGCTGAGCGCTTAATAGAACGCACTTATTTAAGACTGTTAATTGGATCGCCATTTGTTTGAAGCTATTTTTTTTTAATAATTACCTATTGAATTTGATTAAGATTTTCGCATGGATTTTTTAATTTTATTTTGGATTATGATCCAAAATGGAATGCATTCGCTTTTAAAGCCATTAGAAAATTAAAATGTGTTGTTCATTATCCAAATTTCCGTTAATTATTTATAATTTCGCGACAAAAAAAAATCTTTAAAGAACAATATTATAGACGTTTGGAGTATAAAGCATAATACCGATGTAGTCGTTCATAAAGCGAATCTATTTTGTTTATTTGCAAAAAATTTCTCAAATTTTTGTTTAATCTAATTTTTTAAAGAAATCTATGGACATTCTCTTTAATAAGCAAATTGAACACCAGCGATGGTCAAATATTTTTGACATAAGTTTACAAATATTTTTCATTGGAATGTTATTTTTTAATCACTGGCTTTTATCATTAATCTCAATTTATTTGACTGACAGTCGTAAGTATTCATCAACTGCGCCAAGCGCGGTACTATCTTTTCCATTTATCTGATCACGCGTCCGTCTTAAGAATATTTTGTTTTTATAATAGGTATTTTGTTTATATCAATATTTTTTGCCACTTTAACTTTCCAAGTCCTGCGAAGTTAATCAATATTCTTTGAACAATAAATGTAAAAAACTAATTTGCACAATTTCAAAAGAGTTGTAATTATTTATTTTCTAAATTAAGAATAAGTTTTATTAAAATATTATTTAGATCAATGACAAAATACCGGTTAATTAATGATGCGCTTGGGTTAGGTTTTTTCTAGGAGTTGATCATAATAATTTTGCTTTAAACTTTATTAAATTACACAGAGACGGAATATCCGCCATATGTTACTTTAAAGTTTAATATCTTTAGCCAATATTTTTATATATAGATAAACTTTAAATGTTTATTTTTGTAATTTAAATCGTATTGTTTCTTCGATTGTTTATTAAATTTGATTTTTTAATGCAAATATATTAAATTGTATATGCTTTATTTCGATAATTAATTATTCAATTGCTCTTCTGGGCCTTTCAAAAAATATAAGTTTTAACGCTCATTTTAAATATTTTGGTCTAAAAGCATTAATCCACGTCCAGGTAAGTGAAAAGTTCACACTCGAGCATGCACACAAGTACGGGCGAGATCTCTCGGTCGTAGCCCAAGGTTGGTCATTTTAATTTGTTAAAATTTTTACAAAATTGTAAATCTTTGGATAAACCCAACAAGAAATTTTTCACACTCAATGCAAATAAAACATTAATTCTTGATATTTAACTAAAATTTCAATTTTAATTTGACTAATATTAGATGTTAAAGAACCATTTGTATTCGATACGTTCAAACACTCCCTATTGCAAATATAAAACAATTATCAATCGTATTGTATAAAAATATTAATTCACTGGCTTATTGTTTTTATTTTACGATAAAAAATTCAAATTTATTTTATAATATTTTTTATTTTATTTATCGAGTTGTAATGAAAATTATTAAGCTTTTTATTACTGGATTATTTAACTATAATTTTGTTTAAAACCAAATAATTAGAACTGACATTTTTATTCACAGTTATCTTGTTTTTGTTAAAATTGCGAATAGTTTCCAAACTTGTTTCGGACTTCCTTCTTATTTTATTTATTTTAGTTTTAGAGTTCCTTAATATATTTTATAAGTTTTATTTTTAATTAAGTTTTTCTTTCATTTAAATTTGTTTTTATTGCTTTTTGCTTTAATCAAAGCTTTTTCGCGCCAGTCGCGAAAGTGATAATGTCCATGCGCGTATTGGCTCTGCCTTCTTTCCTGCTTAATCATGCAATGTGCGCTTCTCAATGCAATTTCTTTCAAAATGAGCACGAGCAGGGCTTTTTACATTACCTATAAATTATATTTATCAGTTTTATTTTGCATAAAATATTTGCCAATTTGATATAACAACAATACATATTTTTGTTATTTTTAAATGTTTGTATCAATTCTTGATTGCGAATTATAATTTTCTTTATAAGTATAGATTATTGTTATGAAATGGTAATGTTATTTGTATTTTTTTTTAATTTAGTATAAGGCCCAGCGTGTTTGTTTTTAATATTCTATTAAATTTTTTACATTATGTAGTTTAAAAAAATAATCTAAGTAAGGAATCTTGAGTTTTGTTACTTATTAAGTAAATTTTTATTTTTAGCTTTTAAATTACGTTTTTTTTATATAAATGAAAAATGCAAATAACAACCGCTGTGCTGATTTAGTGTTTTTCAAAAGCGTTGGCGAATTTAATTTTAAAAAGTTATTTTGCATGCCCAACAACTTTTACTAACAACGATTTTATTTTTTTCATTTTTAGATAACACAAATTTGATTAAAAGATATTAATTTTATTTTTCTATTAATTGTTTGTTTTGTAAGTAAAATTTATGTTTTCTCAGTTTTTTTCTCTGATTTTAAAGGTTGTCCGTGTCAGTTTACAACGCCAACTTGGTTTAATAAAATTGCTGATTTGATTATTAAAAAAACGATTTTTAAAAAAAGATGCAAAATGAGAAGAAATTAAAAAAATATTAGTTTACCAAAACTGTGATCTAATATGAATGATAATTATTATTATTTTAAAGCTGGTAATTTTGATAAAAATAATCTATTGAAAGAGTATTTATTAGGGGCCGATGCCGGACCGGAGTCCGGCCGGATTTTGCCGGGTCTAGAATCCGGGTTTTTTGACTCTACAGGATTTTTTACGGACCCGGATTTACCTGAATAATCTCTCCGGTAAATTTCCAAAATTGAATATCCGGTCCCGGATCCGGAAATTTGATTTCACCAGTCCCAAGTATTTATATTTTTTAAACTTCACTTATAAATTAGTTGGTTGAATTAATAATCTTAAAGAAATATAAATGCATATTTGATACTTTTTAATTAGATGCTATTAAATAACCAGTGAAATCAACTTTTTCGGATCCGGAACCGGATTTTCAATTTTGAAAATTACTGGAGGGATTTTTTGGATTTTTCTGTGCATGTAAAGGCAAAATTACTAATCTGCTATTCTGAATCCCTAATAATAAACAAAACCAACCAACCAATTTAACATAATCATTATAAAAAAGGTCTTAATAATTATAAAAATTGTAAAACCAATCAAGGTGAAAAAACTTTATATACAAAAAAAATATTTTTAACTCTAAACAATTATATTAATAAATAAATTGTTATCAAAAAAAAATTATTATATCATAAAAGTAGGGTAGACCTGTTTAATAAAAAAAGTTTTTCATAAAAAAATTGTAAAATTAAAGAGATTATTAATGCACATGAGTCATATAAATTTTCAAGCTTGATTAAAAATGAAGTTTTGTGATAAGAAACCTTGGATTAGCCTTAGGTGTCTAGAAATTAAACAAAATCGTTTACTGAGCAAAAAAACATTTAAAAAAAAGTATTTTTACTTTAAAAGTTAACATAAAAATTACAGGTCTAAGTTGCAAAAGCATCAGATCAGGACTATTAGAAAAATAATAATATTTATCACAGGTGCCTCTAGCGGTATGTTGTCACATACCGAGGGGAGTAATTAGATGTCAATGGGCGGCAACAAGGAAGATTTTTATATGGAGCTAAACGAGCTAGCAAAAAAGAAGTAAAGATTCAGTAAATTACCCGTATACTTGAAAGTAATTATGGATAAAAGAACAAAAGTTTTAAATAAAATTTTATCTATGAATTTAAAAAATGTATAAAAGCAATGATGGATATGCAAAATAACTGCTCATAAGAAATGTTTAAAAATGAACAATAATAATTGAATTAAAAATTAGTAATAACTCTATCTATTAATTTGAATAAAACAAATTGAAAATGTTTATAAAATAGTTATGAATTTTTTTGTGAAAATTAATTTGACAAAAAAGTGAGAATAATTTAAAATTTTTTAATATGGAGAAAACATTTCAAGAAGTAAAAAATGTTTTCATTTTCTGCATTTTTTAAACATTATTTCATTTAAAAAAACGCAAACTTAAAACATTAAAAGCAGGAACAAAAAGTTGAAAATCAAAAAAATAGTGGAATAAAATTTAAGGTAAAAAAAATGCAAAAATTATGTAAATTAATTAGTCAAAAATTCTGCAAAGATAAAATGATGAAGCTAAAACAGTGCCCAGTTCAGACAGTCCATCAGAGAGTCTACCGATAACATCAGTCCTGATGTATTGTATGCAATAATTTTCCCTCTACGAGACTCTCCAAGGCCGAAGGAATTCATCAAATTATCATAAAACACTACAAATAAACTTAATAAAAAACAAATATTAAAAGTAGCCAAAACCGATAAAATCGGCCAAAACAAAGACCGTTTAACACATAACACCGATGACAACCAAGACTCAACTTCGAACTCAATTGAACTAATCAAAAATAAAAATAACCGAAGAAATACCTCATAATTTTAACCCAATAAATTGCGTTTATATGAAAGAAAAAATAATTAAAAAAATAACTCAATAAAATAACTTAAAATAATATTATTTCAACCAAAAAATATAAAGAATGCTAGTTTAATTGAAAAAAATAAAACAAAATAAAGTTACTTACACCAAAATACGATACGTTTTTTACGAGACACGATATGGCCAAAATTACGATATTTACAAGTACAATACAATACGATACGATATTTTTTCTAGCCATGTTCATAATTCAAAAAAATTTTTTTTAAAAATCACTAATTTACATCTTAAATTTAACTATTATAAATTTTTCTAAATATTAAGCTTGGTTAATTTTAATAAAAAATTAATAAAAGTGTATTTATTTAATTTAAATACATGCCCTTTGATAAGAAAGTCATCCCAATCACAATTCTGGTAAATGATATTGTTTACTCAGGATTCTATTTTTTAATTTGTCTTTATAGTTTTAACATATTTAAAATATCGATTATTTGTTCGTAAAAAAATACAAATTAAAATCAATTTAAACAGTACAAAAATTTTTTTCTAAATTTTATTTAAAAACCGACTAAAATTTCAAAAGCAAGTCAACTCAATTTTTCTTAGAAAATCAAAACATTAAAAAATTAATTTAGAAGGTTTGATTTAGAATCGGGGTTTTTTTAATTTTGTTTGCAAATCTGTTAACAAATTAAGTCAAAAATACAAAATTTTTTGGCGGCGCACCGCCGATCCCCTTTCTCAGAAGTGAAGCAAAATTCTCAAAAAATCGGAACCGCGCCTGATTTTAGAGATGCAAAATGTTCAGCATTTAACAATTTTTGGACACGGACAATCGAGTGCCGCCGATTGAATGTCGCTTTTAGGTATTAAATGAGTATTTTTAATGCTCCGATTTAAAAATTTTGACTCACAGTTATTCAAAATGCACAAATAATTTTTAATATATTTCATAATTAATTTTTTCGTATTGTTTCACCAGCAGATGGAATATTTTGTCTTTGCGTTTGATTGAATGCACTTGCAAATTTTCATTACGTTTGATTTATTGAATTTATATTATAATAATATTTAATATTTAAAAAACCAAATAAATATATTTTATGCTATCAGTGTTCAATATAAAGAATTTTAACAACTGGTTGTTGGCGTAAAACGCATTAACAGTGGATGGATGAGCTCGAAAATTTTAATGTGCTTGCATCAATTAGCTTGCCGTGTTCCTTGCATTCATAGCTTTATGAATAAATATTGAAGAACCTGATGCTCTGGTGTTTTTAAATTCATTAATTTTTGTTTGATTTGTCCTTCAAATAATTTTTAATTGATATTTTTTAAATTGTCGTTTTTTCCATTGTATTTATGTGCGCAATACTAATTTAAATTTTTATAAAAAGAAAAATTTTCTATGTTTTTTATTTGCTCTTTTATTTTTTTATTTTCACTTTTGCTGGTTTATTTGTTACTCATTGTGGCGGTGTGGCTTTTTAAAATCCTTTAATACTTCTTACAGATTAGGCTAAGGAGCTCATTTTTAATAATAAAATTAACAAACCAAAAATGTTTCACCAATTTAATTAAATTATAGATTGTTAACAAAAAGGAAAGATGGTAAAAAAAATAACGCATAATCTTAAGATGTAATCACATTTTAAAATAATTATCAATATTTGAAAAATAATTTTAAATATATACTACAACAGTTTTGAAAAAATATTATAATAACAAAATTGGATAGAATATAAATTATAATTGTCTTTTTTTAATTGTTGAATAAAAATGGCAAGGACAAAGAAAATGGTAGCATTTAAGGGTAGAATAGAAACTGTAAGAGCAAAAATTCCACCTAATATGGTCCATTTAAATATACACATTGTATGTCAACAATTCATTCATTTAAAAATCTAAGGTGAACAAAAAAGTTTTTAAGCAAATAACGTCGCCCATCGCCATTCATTCATTTCGCAATATTAAAAAAACTGAAATATGGTAAAACAATTTAAAGCCTTCAATTTTCTACACAATAAAAGCCACACTTTGTAATTAAATTTTAAAATTAAACACGAAAACATTGACAGCTAGAAATTTAATGTATCATGCGAACAATTTAAAGTAAATTATGCATAATTGTGTAAATAAAATAGCAATTGTTTCTACAAGTTGACGAAATTGCATGCGCTTATTTAACCAAAATATACAGATTTTTCCATTTATTTAAAAAATATGATAATAATAAAAACATTATCAATCATATTTACTTTTTTAAATAAAGTTTGCTAGCCAATAAAATACCATATTAAAAAAATTTTTGACACAACAAGATCGCTTTTAAACTTTTTAAGAATAAAGTAAAACCAAAAATAAGGTTTTCCACTGATCTGAAAACTTTTGTCTAAAATGATTTATGCCAAGTGCATTTGAATTTTAATGAATAAGAAAAAGATAATAATCATTTTTGCAGCATAATATTTATTTTTAAAACCTAGTGCTTTATTTTTAATTATCGACACAAGGTTATAATTAGCATAGAATAGAATATTCACTATGAATTAATTTGTAAATTTAGTCTCTTTTTTATGAACCTTTTGTCATCTTGAGGCTGTAAGAGAGACCCCTTTGTTTGCACATTTGCAACGTTTAGACAAATTTCTTGACACATTAAATTACCGCTATCTGGCAGCCCACGACCAGTCGTCTATTGATAGTCCGACAATTGAAAAAATGAATTTATAAATTTTCTACCGTGTAAGTCATTTCCGTATGTTCTTTATGACCCAATTCGGTCCTTCTTTCGCAATACGAATATTGAAAATGGGTTGTTGCCATCTCGCTGACGTGCCCAAAACCCAGGAATTTGAACAGCGTGTACGATGGGTACAGCTCCCCATACAGTCACTAAATTTGTATATTTAATGTTTTAGTATCTTTTTATAATAATAATTTATAAAATTTACGTTTAGGTTAATATTTCTAAGTTCACTAATCCACTGCCAGTCCAACAAGCGAAACTTTTTTTTAGTATTTTTTTAAATATTCGATAACAATAAACAATACACCTAGCATTAAAATTATCAGGAGACTTCAGATTTTAGTTTTAACATATTTTTTAAATTTATTCATCAAATTCCTTATATTTAGGTTTTGTGCCATCAAGTTTTGTTTTTTTATAAATTAATGTCTTTTTTGTAACTATTTCAATTAATTCACTGGTGTATGACATTTTTATCATCTTTTTTTAAGAATTAAAGGTCTTTTTTAATAGAAATTTTCATTTATACAACTTATCAAAAAATAATAATATTTTGACGTTTGGGAAATTTATTCTCATTTAATAACTGTGGGTCTGTATTTCTAAATAGCTTAACCAGTCTTCTTATTAAAATTATCGGGTTATCCAATTTATTATTTTACATAACGTTGCATTTTAATCATCTTCGCGCCGGCAAATGGGTATTATTTTTTAATATATTACAAAATATTATCGTTATATAAAAACTACACGTTAACAATATATTAATGCTTATTTATTTGTAATAATGAATTCCAAAATTCCTAATATTTTAAACATTTTTGATTAATTAATTTTGGTCAAAATAATACCCAGGGCAAAGTTTATAAAAAATTTAAACTGAAATGATGGTCACAAATGACAAAATAAATTATAAAATCAGCAAACTTTTAATTAATTTAAACAAAACAGAAAATTTTCTTCTCTTTTTAGTGATCCAGCATTTGTTGACCAAAAAGCCTAAAGTGCTAAAATGTTGATTAAAAAAATGTGCTAAAACAAATTTGCGTGAAACCCTTAAAATTCAAATAAGTAGGTATAAATGTATAAATTTATATTAATTCTATCATAATTATTTCTTAACACATGTATAAAACTATGCAATTAAAAGAGGACAAATGCCAGTCTTGGAAAGATTGCACACGAGCAAAATTTGCTGAGCGGAGCAGAAAATATATTTTTAAAATTATTTCATGAAATTTTATTAATGCATAATACTTGTTTTTAAAAAAAAGTTTAAACAATATATGTATATAAAGATTTTTAAATTCAATTAAACGCTTAAACACGAGGAAATATTTTTAAACCATTAAAAATTAAAATGAAACCGGGGAGTTCTCGACCCCAGCCGGTCGAGGACATCGGTCACCATTTTGCGGTCCTCCTGAACGCGTTCGGATGGCACGGGCGATTGTTGTTTGGGCAAACCAATGATCCCTATGCTGCGAGCGCGCTCTTGAGCCTCGTCGTCGGAACTGGGTATCGATTGGAGCATTTTAGAAGATTTTTGATTTAAACCAAATTAATTTCACTTCTATAAAAGATATAACAATGAACCATTAAACAATATCGTTTTTAATATTAAATTTCGATTAATTTATATATTTTTATGTTTTTAACTACGTTCTTTTCATTTTAAAATTAAAGATAAGTTTTTTACACTTTATCAATTCAAGAAATAGTCCGTTTTTGCTATACAATATTATGGGTATCGCGCTTTTACATAATAATCTAAAACGTTAATGAAGTGAGTTGCAGTTCTAATTAATAATTGATAAGTAGTTTAATTTTATAGTATTTCTTTTACGGGAACATTAAGAAATTTGGAAAATTCATATTTAAAAACATTACTTTTTATTAATATTTTTTCAAAAAAAGAGAAGTCTGAGTTATATAAAAAGAGCTTGATAAATCCACTATTTTTAGATTTAATTATATTTTCATAAAAGTTTAACTCCTTTGAAGTCAAATAAACATTGACAATTAAAACAATATGTAACTCCAATCAAGGTGACTCAATAATTGTCGCTCATTATGTGTCGTCTAAAAATTAAAAATGACGCTAAAATAAGGAATTTAAAATTCAAATTAAATACATATTTATGTTATAAAACCCTATTTATAGGCTTTATTTAACAATGTTAATTCAGCAATGCTTTTGAGGCAGATAATTTTTTCATTTGATTAAAATAATATACAAATTTTTCCCTGTCTTGGTATTTTTTATGCTTTTGTTAAAATTATGGTTTGGATTTATTTTTAGATTTATGTTTCATCATTTTAATTAATCAATAGAATTTTTTATTTTTGTGGTTTAGCTCTATTTTAGTTTGCCAAATATTGCGTTTTCCAAATTTTTGGTAAATTAATTATTTAATTGCTATTTATCGTGCATCTACGCAGTTTTCTCTTTGTAGAATCGGTCTTTAATTCTTTACTATTAAATTTGTCTACGAAACATTAAAAATTCTACCCGATTTTAAACAAATTATATAAATAGTTTAACTTATAAACGCATTAATTTAATTGTTTTTAGTTGTTCGTGTAATTGATATATTGTTATATAAAATGGTATATTTTTAAGCTCAATAATTGATTTATTTAATTTGATTTTTTTGGAATTTACGGTTGATATATTAATATGTGTTAATTTGATAGAATGCAAATTGGGGTTTGGTTTCTTTAGAAATGCGCGTGCTTTTTTATATATAAAGCTGAAGTTTGCGCAAAAGAGTCTGTTTTGGATTTAAGTGTAAGTGAGAGCGATGAAGACTAGAACGAACCCGAATCTGAACTGAAATTGTAACAAATGAGACAATCTGTTGAATTTGATCAGGTTATTTCAGTATTTCAAATAAAATATAGATTTCAAAAAAATGTCGATCGAACAAATATAGTTAAAAAGCTTCAAAAAAATTAAAAAAATTACCTCGGTTGTTTCATTATTCACTGAGGCGTATTCATTTACTTTTCTTTTATTTGGAGTGATAATTATAAATATATATCCGAATAAAAATATATATTCATTTTAATTTAATAATTTATGTAAACATCGTTTACATTTTTTTGTGACGCATTGGCACCTATTATTTATTTTTTGTATTGTTTCTGTTTAAGTATCAAAAGTATTTTTTTAGTAGTAGCTGTGACGTGTATGAACTAAACTGAAACAAGTGGTATTTTATAATAAAAGCTTTTTATTAATCTTTTTTGTTTGTATCTCATTCCGCAATAGTGTTTTGGCTGTTTATATCTTTGCATTTCTTTGATGCATAGATTATCATTTTATTTTTATTTTATAAAAACAAAACAAAGCCTCATAACAAATTGTCTGCCATCCCGTATTCAATAAGGTGTATAAACCACTCATTTTATTATTTGGCACATTTATTTACTCGAAATTCATAAATAAAAAATGTTGATTGATTATTATAATTATTTTAAATTTGTTGGCAATTTTATAGATTGGTTGTAATTAAAAACAAAAATGTAATTTGTCTAAATAGTTTTTAGATTTATTTTTGTTGCCAAATATTTAAAGGTAGATTTGTTCCATTATGGATTTCTGTGCGGCGACTTGGTTTTTTGGCAACCTAACTTTTAAGCATATTTTTAATTCGCATTTGCGCTATTTAATTTAGAGCATTTTAATATGATAGTAAAGGTATCGCTTTTGTTTTTAGACAATTTGATTAATTAATATAGTAATAACATGATAAAAGATTTGAGTCGCACCAGCCCAGTAACACTTACAAATTAAACAATTTGAATTAATAGTATCTTATCAATGCATGGACTTAAATTTGTAATATTTTTTCTAGTTTATACATAATTATGCTTTATTTTAACATTCTTTTGTCATGCATGTTTATAAGATTTTTAATAAATTATGTAATCAAAATTATGGTTCGACAAAATATATGTAGTTTGCTCTCTGAGGTGACAAGAAGTAGTGTGGCCATCATGGATTTCGTAGATTCTTGCTGGGAATATTACAAGAATATTTAAATAAGCAACAAAGTGATCTTAAACATATTTATTTATTTGATGAATTATAAAGTTAACCCAATTATTTTAATTTAATTGAATTTTGTTAGCAAATAAAAATGTAACTTATCTAAAAGTATTTTATTAAATTTTTTGTTTGCATGGATTTTCTTTTTACTACATTTTAATGAAAAGCTGGGTCTTTTTGGTTTTACTATGTTTTGTTAGTATTTTTGGGTTTTTATTGTTTATTTACTTATGCATCGACTGTGGTTAACCCGTGCATTCACGCTTGTGCCATTGCCGGTGGTCGTGCTCTTGGGCGTGTCAGTGCAGCGGAAAAAAAAACTCTTGTGTCGCTATCGTGATAACTAAAAAATTCTATCACATAAATTTATAAACCGCTAACACTTTATAAATTAGTACCAAAATTCAAAGGCTGAAACATAATAACAACTTTTATATAATAAACACCCTTAAAAAATAGTATTTAAATAAAAAAGATTAATAAAACGGCATTATAATGATGTTATGCCAATTAAGGATTGCTTGCAAAAAAAGTTTGCAATACGAGAAGTAAATTTGTATAATCAAAGCAGGTATTCTCAATTAATTTAATATAATATGTGTGGCACGCTTTGGATTTTAATCAGATATATTGTGATTGTTTTATTGTTGTTTTTTATGTTTAAAAAAGTGTTGAATTTGTTGGTTTAAATTATAATATATTTACATTTAACCCACAATATTTCCATAATTAAAATTACATGAAAAACTAATTTAAACATATTTCCATAATTAAATTTATATAAATTTGCACAAATATTTGCTATTCAAAATTATATTTATTTAATCTTTGCATATCAATGCAATAAATTCTTTTCTTACTATTATTCAACGATTCCTTTTTTGAAATCATAAATAATTTTATTGGTTTTGAGTAAAATAATATTCTTAACATAACAATATCGACTTATTTATCAATAATAATTATTGTTTCTTAAATTTGTATTTTATTTTAAACTTTTTTATTTTTTCGGGTCATTTAAAATTAAAAATTTGTGACCCTTTGATTGCGTCTACCTTTGATTTGGCCTTGAGTTCAAAGCTGTCCGTTTAGCTGTATGGTGAAATATTCAATTTTTATTTATTTTTTATTCGTACATAATGGTTTTGTTCCTGTGTCACTATTGTTGTCTGCAAAGGAACTGCAAAATATGAATGAAATTAAAATAACTACTATTTTAAATAATATGTTGTTATCTTATTTTAATAAATAATAAATTTTTAAAAAATGTTAGCAAGCTTATTATTAAATAATAAACATAAAAATAAAATGAGCAAAAACAGAATAAGTTGTTGATTGGTAAATAAAAAATGGATACATTTTTATTGAAAATTTAAAATAAGGTAAAAAAAATACAATTATACATTTTGCAAAATCAAAAGAGTAAAAATTGCTATTTATAAAAATAAATTGATCCCGAACCAAGACTCCCGCGCGCTTTGTGGAATATTGCAATTTGTCTGAAATATCAGTTTTTAAATAATTAAACAAGACATCTGACAAGAAGTTATGATTTTTTTTAGGTTATTGTTGCTTTTCAAAGGGTATTTCGCTTTTAGGTTTTGCATTCATTATAACTTTTTTTTAAACATGCGATGTTAAATTTTATATTGGAAACTTCAAAGTTTTAAAGGGCTAGAAAGAGTCCGAAGCATAGAAATAGCCGATCATCACATTTTCACAACCGAAGATCAGCTAAAAGAAGAAATATTACTTGATTATTTTTACATTTATAGTCCTATAACCGCATTTAAATTTGTTATAATTTAATAAGAATTTTTATATGTCGGAAGTGCTCGTCAAAGATGTATTGTTGCTATTCCATTTTGCGTGAAAGGGCCTGCCTCATTTTCATTACGAATTTTAAAACAGAGTTTTTTCTTAGATTTTTACTATGGTTTTTCGTATTGCTGGTAAAATTTGATTTTGGATATTAATCATTAAGATGGGGTTTATTCCAGGCTGTGACATTTTATGTTATGGGAATTTTCAACTTTCAACATTTAATTAAGGTCGTCGTCAAATAATATGAATAATATATAAAATTTACTATACTTTTTTAGATAAGGTTACCTTTAGATTATCTGTTTTAGTCTTTTATTTTTAACGTTCTATGTTTTAATTTTTTAGCATTAAATTTTATATTTTGATTTTATTTGCAAAAATTTAAAGTTATGTTTATAGAGAAAATCTATTAATTCATTTTGTGTAATAATAAATTTTATATCTTATCATTTTTAAATAAAAGAGAATGACAAACATAACCCATCAAAGGAGAATTCTTTAACCTAAATTCAATAAAATTAACCCTAACTAGATGTAAAATTAAACTCCCAAATACAAAAACATGACGTCAGCGGTTATCCGCGGGTTGGATACGGATATAAATTACAAAAAATTGATTATTTGATTATTTTTCATACTTATTCAATGGAAACCCCCGCCAATTATAAAGTTGGACCCAATTTCTTAAAAAAAATAGTCAAAACCAAAAGAACCGGGTGGGCCGGACCATGTAAAAAAGTAGCATTTTAAGCGTGATATCATTTTCTGAACGAAATTATCCATTTAAATTTCTTTATAATTTTTAGGGGAGAAAGTCGGCAGGCCGATGAAAATTTTAAAATTTGTTTGTGTTTAGAGAGTTACAACAAATTTCGTTAAATATTAAAACAACAGAAATCGAATCAACATAATACAACGATACAACTGACGTTAATTTGATTATTATTTAATAATTTTTAACAATTTTGTAATGCACACAAGATCGTCTGACCACATTTTTAAAAAAGGTACCCCTAAAACTGACCTTTTTTGGTCAAAAAGGTGACAAAAATAAAAATAAATTACATTTAGAAAAATCAACTAGCCATTTTTTGATCCAAAATCCACTGCTAAAAAAACAGAATTTTTTTATTTAATAGCTATAATATTAATTTATGTTTTTTGGGAAAATGTAAAAAAATGTTTCATATGATTAAAAATTTTTTTTGTCAACTTACACCCTTAGTATTGGAACTGGTTATGTCATATTTTGCCTATTTTTAATCATATTTCCGGGGTTCAAGGTCATATTAAATACATATTTTGAGCTTTTTAGGGCTTATAAATCCCGGGCCCTAGTCCTCACATTAATAGAAATTATTGTTTTTATAAGAATTTTTTTTTAATTTTATGGTTTTACTATGTCAATGAATTTAATTTTGATTCACTTCTTTATTAGCCACATGCTGGTGATACGCATATAGTAGATGAGCATGTCGGCAAAGGTCTATAATTGTTTATTAATGTTATTTGTACAATTTTTTTGAGCCATAATTAAAAATAAAAATAATACAATTCAAACTTATAATGGTAAATTTATTTTTGTTTAAATTGTTTTAAAGTTTTTTTAGTAATAATTGCCTAAATTTTAGATTTTTAAAGTAGTTTTTCTGCATATGCAAAACATTCCAATTATGTTCTGAACGGTAACTTGATAAGTTATTCTCGTTGACAACGATGAATTCATATTCTTTATAAAGAATATTTAAACGTTTCAACTTAAAAATTGATAAAATCATTAATTTGTATGTTGCATTAACTTACCAGAATTATTTCGCGCGTCCGCGCAACGTCTACGTAGAGAAATAACAAATATTTTGCAAATGCGCTTTTAAATATAACATTTTTTCGTTAACAATCAATAATCATAGAGCGTTCTTGTTTTAATAAAAATTGTTGTGTAACTAAATATTTTAAATATGATTTGAAAATAAATATGTTTAAAATAACTGCGTGTGGCCGACTTTGTGCGCTGTTACACGCGTTTGTATTTAGCCAAATAGAATTATTCATTATGCGTTAAAATTTTCTATTTTATTGAAAAAAGCAAACGGGCATTATTTTTACCGCTTATTTTATTATTAATTAGATAAATCCAAAGGATTGAAAATACAACTTTAAAATTGTTGCTGTTTTGTTGATATTTTATGCTATTGGAAAAAACTAAAAAAATTAATTAGACTGAATTTAAGCAATTCAATAATTGTTTCGCATCTAATTAGAATATTTTTTAATCCGATCCCCACCCAAAAGGGTAACGCCCAAAAGCATAATTTTTTATTTTTTGAACTTTATTTTTAATGATTTTAAAATAAGTATTATTCATTTATTTAATCATCAACATGCGGGATAGGCAACAACGACGAGGCACGGGCATGGCGGGAAAACGAGCCATGGGCAAACCAGGCGGGGGCGGAATATTTGTCTTTTAAAGAAATTTTGCATTGGACGTTTTAAATGCTGAGTTAAAAAATGAATTATTTATAATATGTTTTTTGTGGGTTTTTTAAATTTATACTTCGAATTCCACGAAATATTGCAAATGCTTTAAAATTTTACTATTTGAAACCCCGAATAATTCATATCCTTTCTTTACCTTCATTATAAGCTGCAGGTATTCCGATTTAACTTTTTTCTATTATTTTTATTTCTAGCACGTAACTGTTGAACATCATCAAATGCATTCGTGCGCAGATTTTGGCTACACACACTATAACGGAACGGAATTAGCAGCATCTGGCATTTTGTCTATTCTTTTTTATTTGTGTATTTTATTAAAGTTATCATTAATACAATAATTAAAATCATTTCCGATTAGAAACCTTTGTATTTTCAAATATATCATAAATACTTTGAGGTTTACGTCACTCCATATAACACAAACTTTGGTCATAACAAGACCAGATTTGGGTTATTAAGATTAGCGTTTTTATGCCCATATTTTGCAAATCGTATTTGACAATTCTTTGTTATTATTTAATTGGTATTTTCGAAAACATATTAAGAAAAGTTGCAGCCTTAATAGTTTGATATTCCTTGAATTTTCCATTGAAATACTCCGAGCTAAAACTGAGAACAAAAAATACTATCAGTTTAATAGAAATCATTAATAAAAAAACTACAACGTATAATTACCGAAATTTACGAAATAATGAAGTAAAACAAAATGAATAGAATTAAATTTTAGAAGGAGGGGACTTCTTTTAAAATATTAAAATACAAAACAATAAATTTACAATTATCTTCAATTTTTTACGCAAACAAAAATATTATCAACAGTGCCTTAGTATGAAATTAAAATTAATTTATAATAATTGTAAATTCAAAGTAAGCTTAAATGTTCACAAGATTAGAGCCTTTATAATAAGCAAAATGATGTTAATAAAAAAAAAGAACTCCTGGATTGCGTAAAAAGAAAAGTTTTAGCAACTTGAAAGGAAATCAATTTCCTTTAAAGCAAATAAACAAAAAATTAAAAAGATTCCATTCTGCATACAATATAACAATGTTATTTGAGATAGATTTTTTTATTTAATTAATTTCTAAAGTCGAGTGTATTTTTTTTTATTGAACAAGAATCAAATATTATGCATTACAGTATAAGGATACGACTAATTTAAACCCAAAATTTGATGATTCAATATGACTCCAAAATTTAATTTAATTTCGTTAATTGCGTAGAATTTCTAAAAAATCATTTAAATTTCAAAATTTATATGCAATTTAACTTACAATGCCGTCAATTTTCACATATGTGCGTGCTTCTGTAGTATTTCCGGCCAATATTAGTATTATTTATTTGGCTGCCGGTTACAAATATTGTAATTATTTAGTCTTACAACCAATACGAAATGGTCCGGCATTTTCGCGTCTGATATGGTGGTGGCACATTTGATTTTGAAGACGGCGCCTGTGGATGAGAGAATTTTAAGGGTTGACCGATCCAAAATTATTAAAAAGAAATAGTTTCTCTTCTATTTAACTACAACAAATAACATAAAATAATAAATATCTAATAATATTTACAATAATCAAGAATTTTGAAGATTATTTTATCAATTATATATGTAATTTTTGTGCTAATGATCATAATAAACCCCCAGCATTACCAATTATTCTATTAAATATCACAGCTGAAAATAAAATTAAAATTTTTTAATATATGTTGGAAGATTTAAAATAATTTACTTAGTAATTAAATACTGATTTTCATTACAAAAGAAATTTCGAGCTAACCGAACGTATTCTTATTTGATACAATTTTATAAATAAATCAAAAATTGTTCTTTAAACTCAAAGCCCGACGCAAAATTAATAAACAAACTTAGTCTTTAAAATTTTAGAAAACATATTTATTGCTAAATGAAGAAATTGGCTTTACTTGTGTTAAAAAAATAAATGTTAAGTTAAACCGCCTTTTAAATATTCTGTGATAATTTTATAACCGAACACCATTGTTAGCACACAGTTCGAACTTCGATGGCACCAGTTCGCGAATGGCGAATGTCTTTGGTAATCTTTTAGTTGTCTTTATATGACGGAAAATGGTAAAGCCTCTCGATGATTAATTAATTGTAACTTGAGTTTTAGTTTTTTAATACTTACGCGAAACGCAACTTTTGAATAAGTATATCATTTGCCGCAGAGCAAATTGGAAAGAGTCAAAATAAAAAAAGGTTAAATAATAAATTAAACAGTTCTCTAAAAAAGGAATGTTATAAAATTTTTGTTGTTTTTAAAGGTCCGTTGGTCCTAGCAAGAAAATTTAAATGAGTTATTATGTAACTCACTTCAAAAACATTGTAATAAAAATAATATATTATTGAAAAAGCAAAAATATTTTAAAGCTTATTTTATAGCTCTTTTTGTGACGCATTGGATCAATTCATAAATAAAACATCGATAAGTTGATGTGTGCTTTATTATAATTTTCAGTTAACGCAAAGTTGTGGGTGGACTAAAGTACAAGATACGGGCCCCATTGGAAATAATTAAAAAAACAATTTAAATATATTCAAAAGAATAATCTACAAATACATTTAATAAATTGCACAAATAATTCAAAAAAAAATTTAAACATTTTTTATTGCATAAGAAATATAAAGTAAATAAATATTTGCAAATCAATATCTGCTGAAAATCAACGTTCTTGAACACGTAATATTTGCGACGATTGATGTTTAAAATTTTTAAATCGTAAAAAAATATTAAACGGCAAATGCCAATAGTTAATTTTGCCAATTTTAACATTTACAGACTTGCGTATCTTAATTTAAATTATACTTCATCATATTAAAAAATATATGGTTTCGATATGTCTCAATATGAAGGAAATAACATAACAAAATGCCAGGATGTGCACCTAATCAATATTCTTAACGATTTGTGACAAAAGTTAAAAAAAAAGAATTTAGAAACTAATACTTAATTAAACGCCACACATGGTCATTTCTGTACTTTAAATAGGTAATTTTAAACCCAAGATAAAATAAATTTACAATTTTTTGTTCATTACGCGTATTAATATTTATTATTAAAAATGATTTCAAATATTGTATTGTTTAAAGTGTTAATTATCTTAATGAATAGTTAAGTTCGTTTTTTAAATTAGTCAGTTTTATTTTTAATCCTTTGGTGAAATATTTTATTGCGGTAGGACCATCTCAAACATTTATTATTGTTATTAAAATGCCTAATTGGTTTAAACACTTGAAAATGCATCCATTTTTTATAATTAAGCAAACTTTATATTGTTGGTTCGCGATCTTAACTATCCATATAAGCTTTAAATTTTACACCTAATAATACGATGCTTCGTTTAACTTGTGTATTTAATTGGTTTAAAAATATTAGTGAATATATTATTCAAGAAAATCGTTTTAAGCTAAATTTGTTTCTTGTATTTATTAAAATTTATTAATATTAAATTTTAAAAATTTAAGTCGTTTATAAAAATCGAATGTTTTTTAATGAATATTTTTTGTTTAATTTTTTATAAAGCATTCATCGAATTAGTTACATTAGCAATCGTTACATAATTATATTTTACTAACAAACAAATACAAGCACAATTAAAAGCCCTCCATAAGGTTTTTAAATTGTTTGGCCTCTATGTTTTACTATCACATTAAACCTAAATTAGTAAAACTCGTTCACATCTATATGCTTAAAATCTAAACTAAAATCAGAACACATTCTTAAATAATGGGAGAAAAGGAGATATATGATAATGAAAATATCTAAATTAGCCAACAACAAAATATTATTTACATCAAAATGAAACTCTAAAGCGCATGGAAGACCAAATATGTTAGTTAATCCAGTGCGTATAAATATTAATTTGTGAAGTAACATAAAAATCTAAACATTAGTTTAATAGTTTATATTATATATCGTTAATTCTCGATTTTTTAAAATCCTTGCAGCACAGTCTCTGTGCTTTATTTTACTTATTCTGCGCTGACTTTTGTTTTTTACCAAGATAGTTTCCATTGCTTTGACGTAGACTAATTTTATTTTTGTTTTTTATTTATTTTTAATTATAATAAATATAATAAATTCATCTTTTAAAATATCAATTTATTTTTGTTTGCTTATTTTTTAACAAATTAAAATTTTATTTATATTTTAAAAGTTCATTATTGCACCTTAGCATTTTAATGAATCAATAAATTTTAAATACCGCGTTTTTAATCGCATTATTTCGGGCATAATTGCTGAATAAAATAGTCTATTACAACTTCTAGAATATTATTAAATTTATTTGTCCTGACTTTATGTTTTTTACCAAGATAGTTTCCGTTAAAATTTGCATCAATTTAATCAGACCGGGCTTCCAACGTCACAAATGGAACAGTTTGTCAGTCGCATTGATGCCATTCATGATTCCTTTTCCTGTATATGAAAACAAAATCAAATAATAAAATAAATGCTAAATGCTAAATGCTAAATGCACCACAGCACCATTCTTACAAAAAATATTGCTTTTTATTTCTTACCCCAACGCTCTCCATTTACAATGTTGATCACTTCAATGGGGTTAGTTTTGAAATCAATTCCGCACCAAAACTCCAATCTAATTTTATTGTTGTTTTAAAGGCTAGCAGTTGTTTCTACAAGAGAGAAAACGTTCAACTTGAATTCACCACTGATTTTAAATGAGTTTTTTTATTGGTTTGATTTTTTTTTCCAACAATTGTTTCTTTTTATTTTTTTATTGTATATCTTTTTATGCTAGTTCATTATTTTTACCAGTGTAAGTAAACCTAAATGGTTAAAAATCGCATCGGGCATAATTGCTGAATAAAATAAAGGTACTATTACAATTTCTAAAATTTTTATTAAATTTATTTGTTTACACCATTGGACAACTAACTCGATGTTCATGTTATTACTAGGTTGTATCATAAAAAGATCGCTTTTTGATTTTGGCTCCGTACAAGTTTTTTTTAAAGCGGTTAATTCTGATTGTTCTATATGCAATGCTCTTATCTGAGGGGAGTACTTTGATAGGTCTGTCGCGGTAGCCTTTCATATCGGCGAGATAAAAATTCTCGAATCGGTTAGGTCGAAATAATTAGTTTGGTTTATTGAGTAGTTTTTTATTACTGCCAGCGAATTTTACAATTTAAATTTTAACACTTTCAACTCTAATTACTCAATATTTATTTCATAATAATCTTGGCATTTAAATTGTAAAAAGTTGATTTATTATTAATTTTTATTCCTAGTATTCCTTATGTAAATTTTTTGCAGATTTGTTGGCTTTCATAATGACATTAATCTTTTTTTTTCTTATCATTAATAATTATTATTGTTTCAGTAATTTTAAAAACTTATAGATTATTTTACAATCATGTTAAATATGAAAATATCATTTGAAAAAATATAAGAAAAATTAGATCAATTAGCTATATGATTGATCACAATACCAACAAATCACCAAGAAATGGATTTAAGGAAATTCGAATTTAAGAAAATGTGTTACAATTTCAGCTCTAACATCAAGGATTTACCACTTAAATATTAGCCATTTTCGATGTTTTTAAATAAAAATGAATAAAGAAAAAATATTAATTGTTCCAAATTTTAGCGTCTAAAAATCCCCAACTCAATTTGTCACTAAAAAACGCAAAATTGATTAGTTGTAATTCTAATCAATTGTGCAATTAAATTATTAAATTGAATGCTAAAAATATGATAATTCCATGTTAATCCATAATAAGCATGAAATTAATTAAAAGATAAAAATGTAACTGCTCTTTGGCAATCCTCACAAAATTAATTAAAATACAAAAAACAAATACACAATTTTTGTCAATAGATTAAAATTGAATAGATTCGTATAAATTATTCATTAAATTGTAATTATATATATCAACGACATGTAAATATATAAACAGCCAAAACACATATTTATAAGAGAGTAATAAAAAAAAAGTATCATATCTCAAACTAATAACTTAACAAAACTTATCATTTATAATTTGTTATAAATCAACAAAACCTTAAGCATAGATTTATTTAGTGCACGTACTTAACAGAGTGCCACAATACTCACCTATCTACACTGGAATTAAAAATAATAACAATTTTATTTAATCAATTTTAAAATGTTTGCTTTGCATTCGTAAAAAACTTCCTTTTTTTCGTTTTTCCTATTTTTGACAATCAAGCAAAAGCTTTGTTTTTGTTATAAGAAAAGCATTAATTAAAATTTTTCAAAATTGTAGTGTCAATCGGAATTATTCCACTTATAAGAAGCAAGTAACAACATACAAAGAATAATTTTTATTTTAGAAAAACTTTTTTTAATAAAAATTATAAACATTTTATTTTTGCGCCGTTTGTAAATTTTTTTTTACTTTGATCAAATTATCAAATTTTGTTTTTTATTAATATATTTTTAAAGTTATTTTATAAAAAAGGCCAAAAGTTGCAACATTAAATTTAATGTTTTTGTTTCAAAAAATGATATTAAATTTTTAAATTTTCTTGCTTTTCCTTTGCCTTAAAATTCAATTCAAAAATATTAGTCGTCAACTCAGTCTTTACCTCATTCATTTAAGTCTGATGTTTTATTAGTAATTGTTACTATTGAACAGGGAAATAATGAACAAATTTAAAGTTGTTAGGGTTGGGCATTTACGCAGTTAAAAAAATTTAATTTCTTATTTTATTTGTGAGCAAGATAATTATAAACTAATTTTACTTAGGCTGATAAGAACAAGCCTTATGAATATTTATTAGTTTTTAATCAATTTTTATTATACAATCAATATTTTTATCATTTACCAAAATTTATTGGTAAATTAATTTTATTTTAAAAATTATAATTGGCTTTACAACAAAATTTTAGTAAGTTGAAATTTTAACAAGAAGCTTCCCGGTGCGGGACGAACTCCAGACTTGATTGTTCACGAGTTTGCTGAACGCAAGGTTTTATATATGTCTTATATGTGAACTAAATATTGTAAATTTTTCTTAATTAAACAAAAAAAAATTAATAATCAATTAGTGTAGAATAACTTTTAATGTGATGTCAATTACGTTTATACATTATTCCATCACCGTTAAAGCTTCGTATATATTTTTTCTTATTTTTTTGTACGAAAACAAAGTGAGTCTCTTTTTTGATCAATTTTTTTGATTAGTTTTAATATTGAGAATTTTTTTCCGTGAACTATTTATAGAAAACATTATTATTTAATGACAGGATTCATTTTTTAACTTTTTTTACGATACTTTTTTATAGAGCATAATAAAAGGTCTTTATGTGAGCAGCTAATTTTGCGATAAAAAAAGTTGTTGAATTTAAATTAAAACACAACTAATTTCGCATCTTTGAGTTTCATGAATTTGTTTAGTTTTTTTCATATTTTTCATGTTCTCAGACTTTTGTTATTATTATCACGCAAAGTTTTACAAATGCCTATATATTTAGATGCAAAAAGAAACAATTCAAGTCCGAGTTCAGTATTTATGTCTATTTTAAAGTTTTTTTTTAATATTAATATTTGTTTCTTTCTCACTATGGCAATTTTGCTGTTATTGCCATTTTTATAATCCTTTTGAGATTAAAGCTAAAGGTATATATTTGGTTTTTATCAGCATTAAATATATCAAGAAAAGTCAATCTCTTATTAGCAACACAAAATGTGGTGCTAGGTCGTTTCCTAAATTCCGCCACTATGGGCGTTTCCTAAATCCGCCACATATATTTTATGAAGTAGTTTTAGACATCATAACTTTATTCATACCGCACTAAATCACTTAAACCTTATACTATTGGAAAGCTCAAGATGAGTAGAAAGCATTACAGCAAAAGTCAAAGTGTTTTGATAAGTTTCAAAAAAGTTATAAGCTAAAATTACCAAAAATTGGGATTTTCGTGGGTTTCTGGTCATAACTTTTTAATACTTTGATTTACCGCTTAGTTTAGTTTTACAAATAGTTTCTACTCATTTAGAGCTTTCTATTGGTATAAAACATAAGTGATTTAGTCCGGTGTAAATTAAGTTATGATGTCTAAAACTACTTTATAAAGGGTATGTGGCGGATTTAGGAAACGCCCATAGTGGCGGAATTTAGGAAACGACCCAGCACGCAAAATGTTAATAAAGTTACCCATAAATTTTAAAATCTTATTAAATGCAGCATAAGATCCCGGTAAGTGCATACTCGGGTTATTATGAGAGGGATTATTAAATATAAACGCAAAAAAACTAAAATATTTTATTCAAAAATAATTATTTTTAAATAAAAAAAATATTGGTTCAACATGCACAGAAGGGATGGGCAAAACCCGAAATCTGAAACCTAAACTTCCCGAAACGATTTAAAATCCGAAACCCAAAAATCCAAAACGATTTAAAATCAGAAATTTGTAAACCCCAAAAATCCCGAAATTTCCTTCAAGGAAAATTTTTGCACGCCTCGACCCCGTACCGAAACAAAAATATTTTGCCGCAGTTATTAAAATAAAAGTCATAGATTTTAAAAATTACCATAAGCTTTAATTTATTGAATTGGTAATAACGCTTCAAGAGAAAAATTTTACAACGTCCACTGCACTTACAAAACTATCCAGATAGCAACAAAGGAATAGTGAAAAGTTGTATGTGGAAAAAGTTATCTTAAATATTATCAAACCTTTAATAAATACATTTTAAATTATCAAAATACATGACAAACGACATTTCCGATTTGATACAACCTTCTGGCCGATCACTACTTATAACATAACTAATAGAATTCAAGATTTGCAAAAATTAAATGAAACATTCTTTATAATAATCGAATTAAATAATTATAATGAATTAAAGGTTGTAATTATTTTACCATTTTTATGGATTTATCTATTTTAAATAATTTATTTGGTACAATTGCTATTTAAAGAATATAAAATATTGACTTATTTATCAATTATATTTATAATCAATAATTTAAAATTTAAATGCTATTTCCCATCGGTTCAAATCAATCGTCGCCGCGGTATAACTGGCCCAACCATCCTCTTCTTGTTCTTTCGCTGGAGGGTGTTTGATGCTATTTATTATATTACTGTATGCCCAAATCTATAAATGATATTAACTAAAAGATGTTAACTTCAAAATGCCGCAGTTACTTCATTAAAACTATTACATCCAAGTATGTTTTATTTTTTGTAACGTCTCTTATCAAGCGAGGAGCTGTGAACATTGTTTAATTACCTAATTATATCTGTTTTAATTTGAAATTTTTAACTTCATATTTTATATATTGTTTGTTTTTGTTTTGTATTAATATATTTCAATGTTTGAGTTCAACTTTTTTTTAAATTTTTTAATCTTAATTACTTAAACTTGGTCTCTTAAATTTTCCAATTCTAACATTGCAACCAGATGCAGAAGGAAAATTGTTTTCAAAGTTGTGTGCTTATTTTATGTAAATTATTGCTGCTTCTCTCTCGTGTAGATGATCAGAAAGCCACTCCTCACGTGGTCATCTATTTGATGTTTTTTTTCAATTGTTGGTTTTTGAAGTTTGTAAATATTTTTGTTATTTTGCTTTTAATATGTTTGCTTACGGTGTTGGTTATTAATTATTTTTTAATATATAACTTGGCATCCTGAAGAGAAATTAAGTCTAGCGCCTTCCACATTATGCCTTTGTGCTATATACTTTTTTAAGTTAACTAATAATTTTCAATAAAAATGCTTTTAATAAACTTAATTAATGTATTTAGTGATGTTGAGGTCGTCCCCACCACCGATATATAAATTAAAGCTCGGATTTCTTCTGTTGTTTTTTAAGTTAAGATTTTTCTTATTGAATAATTTTTATGATACTTTTGATGATACTAATATTTTTGTAGCTGCTCTTTGCGCCTGTTTCTTTTAGTTGTTTTTTAATTTCGCGACAATGCATACAATCCATTTTTATTTATTGGTTTTTAAAATTGCAGGCAAGTTAGTTGTAATCAAGTTATTCCCTGATTTTATGAAAATATTAAAAAAATAATATTTCTTGCTCTGTCCACCATTTATTTGTTAAAAGCTAAGTATAATACAATTAAAAATATAATTTTATGCATTTATACCCTGTTTATTTTATTTATTTAATAGAAAGGTATATTCATATTCTTTCTACAGCATTGACATAACTTGCAAGACTCCGAAAACTTTTTTAATTCAATTATTTGAAATATGAACTGAACGGCATTTCATCTGCGGCATTAAACAGTCCATTTTAATACTATTGTTTATTCACAGTAATAAAATGATAATAATTTTTTATATTAGTGTACTATTTATTTCTGTTTAATAATTTTTTAAATTTGTGGCAAAAATTTTAATAATTTTGCCTTTTTTATTATTTTTTTATCGGAGTTTCTCGTAAACACATTTTGATTAAAGAAATTTTTGTATGGGTATGGGGAAAGTATGTTTCTCTCATTTATTTTGTTTAAGTTAAAGTAAACCATTAAATAATTTTTTTAATTCATTCATCCTCCTCA
This sequence comes from Globodera pallida, assembly GCA_020449905.1. Taxonomy (NCBI): domain Eukaryota; kingdom Metazoa; phylum Nematoda; class Chromadorea; order Rhabditida; family Heteroderidae; genus Globodera; species Globodera pallida. The sequence goes on along the minus strand of JAIXHY010000021.1, from coordinate 1,619,968 downwards.
AATTTCTCAAAAGTAAAGATGATGTGAAGAGGACGAGTCTTTGCTGATGAGCGGGGAGGCTTGAATGAATTGATTTTTTTTATTATCATTTGCCTTTCAAATTAACACAATTAAAATTAATTAATATAAGCATTTTTTAAAAAGTTATGAAATAATTTTATGTTTAACGATGATTGATATCATACTGTATTAGTTTTTGTAGTTTTAAATTAAATGATTTGATTCAAAATTTTACTTTTTATTTTTAATAAAAAGATACTCATTCTTGTACCTTAACCACATAGAAACATGCCCATATATTAGCTAAATAAGGATTTCTAAGAAGATTATAATATTAGATTTATATATAGTAAGTTGATGATGCTGATCTGCGCTTTCATTTTTATATTATAATTTTTCTGTAAAAAATAATTTATTTAGTTTTATTATATGTGCAATTTATTTTTGAATAAATTTAAAAAAATTTGTAATAAGAGTATTATTACGGTAATGAAACAGAATGTTCACTAAACATGTTTTATTCTTCTTCCAGAATGTCTTTAATTTGTTAAGTGCATAATAGTGAAAAGTTGTATGTGGAAAAAGTTATCTTAAATATTATCAAACCTTTAATAAATACATTTTAAATTATCAAAATACATGACAAACGACATTTCCGATTTGATACAACCTTCTGGCCGATCACTACTTATAACATAACTAATAGAATTCAAGATTTGCAAAAATTAAATGAAACATTCTTTATAATAATCGAATTACATATATGTTAGAATGAATTTGAGTTTCGTGCCGAAAAAGGAAATCTCAAGACGGCGCGCCGAAGGCGCGCTGGAAGTTGTGCATTACTGAAGCAACTTTTTGTCGCGCATTCAGGAAAACTATAGACTTTTCAGTACGGTGGCCAAGTGAGGCCCAGGAGCCGAGTTGCGGGTCCCATCAGCAGTTGCACAAAGGGAAATTTTTTTCTTTGGCTCAGGAGAGCTTAGTTCTTGCTGATAGGATTTCAAGTTGGAATGTTTCCGACAACTTTGTTGTTGATCACTTTTTGATCAGAGCAAAAGCCTGACCTGCAAAAATTGGCAAAAATTGCTGGGTCGAAATTTTGAAAATCGATTTTTGTCCCTAACTTTTTTTGGTTTGCCCATAACGCTTAGCGATTTTCTCCTTTATTGTAGAGCTTTTCAATCTGCGTCGAATGGTGTTTAGTTTGTTGGAAAATTTTTTGAAAATTTCGAGCTAGGCCCCCTAGAAGGTTTTTCGGTTTTTTGTCATTAACTTTTTTTCACGTACATTTCAGGCGAAATAAAGATCGCTTTGAAAACTCAACTTTTGAAGAGCTATCGATTGGTGTTTATTTTGCCCGAAAATTCCGAAAAACGTTTTTTGCCAGCCAAGTCCACGGTGGTGTAGTGGTGAGTGGTGGGGGTGTGGGGGGGTCGGGTGGGGGTTCGGATCCGCTTGGCTGAAATCATTTTTTCCCGCTTTCTATTGCTATTTACGATGGAGGAAACAATTTCTAAAATCATTTTAAATTTTTCCCGAGTTTTTAAAAATATTTTTGTGGGTTATTTGGAAAATTGTGGATTTTTCATTTTTTTGGTCAGCAAAATTGGGGGAATAAGAAAAAAAATTCATAACTTTTCTCAAAGTAAAGCTTTTTGAATGACGTTGGTGTCATGAAATGCAGAAAAATAAGCGCAATTTTTGGGTTAAAAGTATTTGATGAAAGGGTTTGAATTCAAAAAGTTATGGTCAATTTTTCGAAAAAAAGGAATTTTTCACAAAAAAATTCATAAATTTTTTTTGAATAAAGATTTTCAAAAACTCATTAATTAGAAAAATAGCTAATTTTTTGCTTTATTAGAAAATATTTTAGTTGATTTTAAAACATTAACACAAATCCGAGTTATAGTCGAAAAAGTGTTTTTGGATTTCAAACCCAAAGGGGGGACCCTTTTGGGATGACATCGAAAATTTTTTCGGTCCAAATTGCATCAAAAATGTCTTTTTCCCACTAAATTTGATGCGCTGAACACGAATTTGAACTTTATTCATGTTTGTATCTTTTTGTTGTACCTGAAATACAAAGTGAAGAAACTTTAAATGCTAATAACTGTGTAGTCACGAATCAGGTGTGTAGTAATGAGTTGTGTAGTAACTACAAATAAAGGCTGTGTAGTAATACAATACTTAAATTGCCTAAGGCAACTCCAAAAACTATATAAAGGATTGGTTTTTGTCAGTATGACACACATAAGAAGTGCTAATAACTGTGTAGTTATATGAGTTGTGTAGTAGCTACAAATAAAGGCTGTGTAGTAACTACAATACTTAAATTGCCTAAGGCAACCTCAAAACCTATATAAAGGATTGGTTTTTGTCAGTATGACACACATAAGAAGTGGCAATAACTGTGTAGTTAGTTATATGAGTTGTGTAGTAACTACAATACTTAAATTGCCTAAGGCAACTCCAAAAACTATATAAAGAAGGTCTGTGTAGTTACAATATGAGTTACGTAGTAACAAAATAAGAGCGGTATAGTAATACCAAAATACCTGAAGCAACACGCAAGTTGTGTCATAACTACACCCACATTAAGTCCCAAAAATCTCAACAACAAAGTTTCTTTAAAAAATTATTAAGATTCTCGGCTTATTATTATAAACCAAATTCCATCCGAGGGAGCAGAAAATGGACGAAATCGTATTGGTTGGTGTTCAACAAAGTGGAATGGACAAAACTACACAGCAAATGGTTTTAAAAAGTTTTTTTAAGAAGAATACCAAACGACTTTACAGATTCCAACCGAGGGCCAACAGAAGGAAATGGCCGAAGTTGTATTGGATGATGGTTCACAAAGTGAAGTTAAAAAAACTGAAGAAGCGAAGAACAACGAAGAGGAGCAACAAAAGGCGAAAGAAGGCAATAAGGATGGGCAGGAGAGTGGGAAGACAGCCGAAGATGTGCAAGAGAAAACGGCGGCAAATAAAGATAGAAAGCGAGGACGTCAGCGGGTAAATAATATAATTTTTATTCTGTATAACTGTAATTTTATAGCTGCACCCTGCTGCCCGACGTAGCCGAGGCGGCGAACGAGGCGGATGGAATGACAGAGGAGGGCGTGGAATGCGAGGAGGACGAGGCGTCGGTGGCAACCGGGGAGGAGGAGGGAATGACAGAGGAGTGCGTGGAACGTGGGGAGAGCGAGACGTGGTTGGCAACTGGAGAGGAGGAGGCTGGAATGATAGAGGAGGACGGGGAACGTGGGGAGAGCGAGACGTGCTTGGCAACTGGAGAGGAGGAGGCTGGAATGATAGAGGAGGACGGGGAACGTGGGGAGAGCGAGACGTGGGTGGCAACTGGAGAGGAGGAGGGTGGAATGACAGAGGAGGGCGTGGAACGTGGGGAGAGCAAGGCGTTGGCGATCGTGGACGCGCTTTTCGTGGAAGAGGTCGTGGCGGGACCGCTCAGCAGGGCCGTGGACAGGGTGCTGAAGGAGGCAATGGTGGAGGCGTCACGAATTTTATGTACTACATTCAACATTGTAACATCAGATATTGATTTGTTGCAACATTTTTGTTATTGTTATTCCAATGGTTTTTTATTTATTGCAAAAATTTGGTGTTATTGTTAAATTTATTTTATGCATGCATTTTCGCATTAGTGATTCAAATGTTAGATCTTTTACCTTGCTATATTTTAATATTTTATAAGAGCTGTGTAGTCACGAATCAGTTGTCAAGAATTTTGGTTTGGCTATATCCTGCTTTTAATATGGCTGTGAAGTTACGAATGAGTTGTGTAGTAATAAGTTAGTTATTTTAAGAGCTGTGTAGTCACGAAACAAACAGCCCAGAAAGCCGAGGCGGCGAACGAGGCGGAGGGAATGACAGAGGAGGGCGGGGAACGTGGGGAGAGCGAGACGTGGTTGGCAACTGGAGATGAGGAGGCTGGAATGATAGAGGAGGACGGGGAACGTGGGTTGCAATTTTGGTTTTTTATTTGTTGAAAAATTTGGTGTAGTTGTTAAATTTATTTTATGCATGCATTTTCGTATTAGTGATTCAAATGTTTTGATCTTTTACCTTGCTATATTTTAATATTTTATAAGAGCTGTGTAGTCACGAATCAGTTGTCAAGAATTTTGGTTTGGCTATATCCTGCTTTTAATATGGCTGTGTAGTTACGAATGAGTTGTGTAGTAATAAAGTGTGTTAGTTATTTTAAGAGCTGTGTAGTCACGAAACGAACAGCCCAGAAAGCCGAGGCGGCGAACGAGGCGGATGGAATGACAGAGGAGGGCGTGGAACGCGAGGAGGACGAGGCGTCGGTGGCAACCGGGGAGGAGGAGGGAATGACAGAGGAGGGCGGGGAACGTGGGGAGAGCGAGACGTGGTTGGCAACTGGAGAGGAGGAGGCTGGAATGACAGAGGAGGACGGGGAACGTGGGTTGCAAATTTTTGGTTTTTTATTTGTTGAAAAATTTGGTGTAGTTGTTAAATTTAATTTATGCATGCATTTCGTATTAGTGATTCAAATGTTTTAATCTTTTACCTTGCCATATTTTAATATTTTAAATGATTAAGAGCTGTGTAGTCACGAATCAGTTGTCAAGAATTTTGGTTTGGCTATATCCTGCTTTTAATATAGCTGTGTAGTTACGAATGAGTTGTGTAGTAATAAAGTGTGTATGTAGTAACTTCGCTTATTAAAATTGCCTGAACCAACGCGGAGGGCTATATAAAGGGTTGGGTTTTGTCAGTATGACATAAGCTATTGGGGAGAGTGTGTAGTTATTTTAAGAGCTGTGTAGTCACGAAACGAACGGCCCAAAAGAATAAAGGGTGACAGGACCTGCTCCTTCGGGAGATTGTGGTGACTGGCCAAAAGAATAAAGGGTGACAGGACCTGCTCCTTCGGGAGATTGTGGTGACTGCCCAGAAGAATAAAGGGTGACAGGACCTGCTCCTTTGGGAGATTGTGGTGACTGCCCAAAAGAATAAAGGGTGACAGGACCTGCTCCGTCGGGAGATTGTGGTGACTACCCAGAAGAATAAAGGGTGACAGGATCTGCTCCTTCGGGAGATTGTGGTTCAAACATAAAAGGAATCTGCACTCTGGACGCCTTTTTTGGCTATTTGGGATATGTGACTCTTGGGTGGCAGATTTGCTACAGGACGTCTTCACATCGTGGCATTATGCGGGAGGCAAACTTTGGTCTTCTATTTCTCATTTTTGTTTGAATAAATGTTTTCTATTTGTGTGTATTTTAATGGTCAACTTTTGCCTACCTACTTTTGTCACACTTACATATTTAATGCTGACTTTTGTTTTTAGATGCCTTCTAAAAAACAAGAGTTACGAAAGCTGAGAACTGAGCGGTACCAGCGGCGAGCAGACCAGTCTGTCAGCCCGGGAAGCTCGCATATCCCAGATAGTCCACTTTTGGACTGCAACGGGAGTGCAGATGGGAATGGGGGCACACCCCTTGGCACAACGCCAAAAATGAGTGCTTTGCAGATAAGCACACCGGCTTCATCTATGGGCAAGAAAAGGGGCAGACCCCCAAAAGCCGGAACGATATTGGCTGGACTTGAGTGTGCGTCTTTTAATGACACACCACGTACTACAGAAAGTGAAAGTGTTATTAATTCGCCATGCAAGAAAAAAGAGAAGTGCAATGGCACTGAAAGTCTTAACGAAATTATGACTGAAGCAATGCCTTCGACCCCTGTCACTGCAAAAAGTAGCCGTGTAGGCCGCCCTATCAAATTTAAAGGGGGACCAGGCAGGGGTAATACTTTGCATTCTATGAGTGAAAGTTCAATAATTGAAGATAGCTTTGAGCAAAATTTACCAATGGAGGTTGTAGAAGCGCTCAAAGAAGTGGAACCCAACCTCAAATTGGATGATGCACAAAGCACGACAAATAATGTGAATAAAATGATTGATTTCAACACGGTACACATGAAATTTGCAACAACTCGAAATGCAAATTGCCAAATAAGGCGATGGGCTGGCATTGGTCTTTATGCTGATGACTCAACATCATCAGGGCCCAGATTTATCGAAACATGCTGGAATTCGCCAGACGAGTGGCTAAACGACGGCTTCATTGCCGTTTACTTGGCATACTTGGCGTCCATTTCCCAGCGTAAAGTTGTAGTTGTGGACTCGCTTGTCTCGACTCCGAACACTGCTGTAGTTAGACGCAATGCATATAAAAACTACACATTCGGATACGACCCGAACACTGCGGCAGAAGTTATTCTTATGCCGCTAAACTTTCCAAATCACTGGACACTTCTTGTCCACGATGTTGCAGTTGGGACGTATTTTGTAGACTCGCTGCATATAAGCAGAATGGATTCTGCAAGAAGCGAACTTATAAAAGACATTATTGTTGACATTGTATCAGTTGAACGTTCGGCAATCGTGATTGAAGACGTTAACGACTTGACGCCGCAGCAAGACGGTTTTAGCTGCGGCTACTTCGCTTGCCTGTATGCGGAGGCTTGGCTTATGAGCCCAAAAACATTCATTTTGAAAAATTTGAATATAAATTATGAAAAGAAAAGGATTTTATGGCACTTAAATGAGCTTTACAGCTCTGATAATGTGCCATATCATCCAAGGGCGGATGTAGCTTTACCCTGCCCATTTGTGAAGAGGCTGGAAATGGAAAATCCGCAATCAACTTCCAAATTTGTTGAGCCAAATGTGCAAGAGGATTCAGATGATTCCGATGATATTATGATCGTCGATGTTCCTGACAATGAGAAAAAGGAAGAAGAAAATATAATCTTCATCGATCCTCCACTGCATGAACAGGCAGTGCATCCAGCCTCGACGACTATGAATGCTGTTCTAGCACAGGCAGAATTGCCTGGTGAGAATCAAGCAGATGAATTCGCTTTGATTATTGAATCTTGCCAAGTGCAAGAACCGATCGCGCAAGCCGCTGAAGTCATTTTCAAACGGCCAAAAACGCCACCAAGGCGTTCCTCGCGCATCAAACGACTGAGCAACTCTCTCAGTCGGTCTCCGTCGCCCGCAGCAAAATGCGCGCCACCTACACAGGGTCTTAAATCAACAACGCCACTGACAAAGCGTTGCCATATGGTCCATAAGGGTTGGCACTGCGCTGCTGCGGCCGCAAAACATTTCCCAGAATATTATGATTCTGGTAAGCTCGGAGAAAAAAAGTGCCTTCATTGTGGAGCACATCTCTTTCAGCATGAAGACAGCAGCATATGCTGCCGCCAAGGGAGAGTTGAATTGCCGACATTAAACCCACATCCTGAGGAGCTCAAACAGCTCATTGTGGGAGACAACCAAACCCGCGAGGGGAAGGAGTTTGTCCGAAACATGTCGCGATACAACAACCTGCTTCAGTTTGCCAGCGTGTCCGCTGGAAACAAGCCATGCCCAGCTGGTGGTCCGATGGCAGTAATTCTCAACGGAGAATTCCATCGACGTATTAGCAGCATGCAGGCTGGATCTACACAGACACCTGGCTTCGGCCAGCTCTACATACTTGATCCAGTCGAAGCAATGGAGCAGCGAAGAAGCAACCCCACTTTTACGGGGGAAAAGATAACAAGCAATGATGAGTTTGTTCAAGGCCACAAACTCAATGACAAAACGCTGGAGTCATTGGAAAAAATGATCCAGGAAAATCATCCTGCTGCAAAAGCCTACAAACAGGCTCGCGAACAATTGCAAGATCTATTCAAGACAAAGAAGGCGGAAGAATTGCGCTTTTTCCGCATGACTCTGTTACACGAGCGCAGAACTCCTGCAGGTGTGAAAGACCCAAAATTGCATCCCAACCAAATTATTACACCCTCAACGGGCGAGGGCATGTTCGCAATCCATGCGGATCCCAGTGGAGCACCTCCACCAAAGGGGATTTGGATCGAGAACAAGCAAGGGCAGCTAAATGAAATAGCCCCATTCAGTCCATGGACGGACAGCCTGGCGTACCCATTGATAAAACCGTGCGGCGATGATGGGTACTACACAGGCATTAAATATGCCAAACCGGCCACACGAAAGCGCAAAAGCGACGTGAGCACGGATAATTTGTTCGACTCGGATGTCGATTCTGATCTCGAGTCATGCGCAGCAGGCTCTGATGCATCGTCTGATGCTGGATCTATCGCTTCTGGCACATTGTCAGTTAGCGGACGGTTTGGAAAAGCAAGGCAGTTTGTTTCCTTGCGAGATTATTGCAAGTACTATCTCGCAATAAGGGACAACGACGTTGCGTCGGGATACCATCACATATTGACATGTGGTGGTGGGCTTGGTCAGCGCTGGATCCTCGATCAGGCTGCAAAAATTGACTGGCAGATAGCCACTTTTTTGCGCAGGCCAGACATGGACCTGCGGATCAGCACTCCGCGCAACTTGCTGCAGTATTTGATCAACCAATACAATAAGCAGAAAGCACGCCAAAACCCCAATGCACAACGTAAAAGTGTTGATGACATTGGCAGTGTAGTACGCCTGTCTGAGAAGAATGTGAACTCTCTTCAATATTGGAAGAAGATGTACGAAGATTGCAACACAATCTTCGCGCGATTTCACGACGCAAAAAAAGCGCGCCTGTTCATCACATTCACCAACAACAGAGAGTGGCCAGAGTTTAAACAAAATTTGTATAAAAACGGTCAAGTATTTACTGACCGGTTCGATCTCTGGATGCGAGTTTGGTGCAGCAAAATTGCTGTTTTCCGTCAAGAGCTTTATGAGAAAAGCTACTTTGGAACGATCATCGGATCAGGCGAATCGATGGAGTTTCAAGGGCGCGGCGGTCCACATGCTCACATTGTGGCTCAGACTGACCTTAACGCAATTCCAGAAGTCATTCAAGAATACATATGGGCACACATTCCATCTTTGCCTGACAAAGATGATGATACGCCGATTGCCCAAATGCATCGCGAAATTCGCGAATTAATTCACATGCAACTACACAGGTGCAGTGACACCTGGTGTGGTCCAAAAGACCCTAAATCTGGGCGGTGCAAAAAGGGTTTCCCTGCCACGTACTCTAAATGTACGATATTGCACCCGGACAGGCCGGCTGTGTACTTCCGGCCAAGCCCAGCAGAGGGTGGTGCCCAAATAGAAGTCAATAACCTCATATATGACAATTCGCATGTGGTGCCATTCAACCCATTCATTTTATTACGGTTCAGAGTGCACCACAATGTGTTATTTGCTTATGGAAACAAGGCAAATATTAAATACGCACTCAAGTACCCTTTCAAAGGGCCAGGACATTGCTATGTAGAGTGTAAAGAGGAGTCCGGCAACAAGATTGGTATCGATGAGCCGGCTCAATATGCCAAAATGAACTTCCGTGGTGCTACAGAAGCCTATGCGGTTGTTAATTCAATTGCATTTGTAAGACTTTCGCACCACGTTGTCAAATTGAGCATTCATTTGCCCAACCAGCAACCAATTGTGTTCAGAGCTGGCCAATTGGTGAGCAAAGCTCAACAAATTGAGCAAGGCGAATTGCCTGAGACGCCATGCTCCGCATACTGGAAACAATGGAAAAATGAATGGAAGGATGAACCTGAATTTAAGGGAATGCTTTTTGTGCAAGTCCCTGAGCGGTTCAGATGGGTCAAAAACAAATGGTTTGCTTACAAATACAAGCTAACCAAAAGACCCCCGATTGGTCGGATTGTTCCTGTTCCGCCATCGGACCCGGAAAGGTTTGCGCTGTATCAGCTCATGCGTCACTATCCGGGCGATCCTGACCACTTGAAAATGGTTAACCAGCAGCCGTGCACCTCATTTATTGAGGCGGCTATTAAACATGGTCTCCTTGAAGATGACCGTGTTTGGAACAAAACGCTCGAGGAAGCGTCACTATCCCGTTGGCCAGACCAAATGAGATGGCTCTTTGTGAGCATCCTGGTCTTTGGACAACCGAGCAATGCCCGTGAATTGTGGGACAAGTACAAACCACATATGTACCACCCACATGGTATTGCCAGCAAGGGCCAACGTCTGGCAAAGGAGCTGCAGGCTCTTGCCGACATTGATTGGCGGTTGTTCAATTTTGGCTTTAGCTGTGTACACTTCGGCTTGCCAGATCCGCCAAACTCTATGGCCAAGAACACTGAAAAGGCAGTAGAAGAATTTTTCTTTGGCGATGATGATTTGAATGTGCCACCAGGCCTACCAAATGCAAATCAGCCAGAGGAAAATCAACCTCCGCCTCTCAACAGCGACCAACAAATGGTCTTTGATGCTGTAGTGCAGGCTACACAGACAGATCCAAGCGATCAGTCTGTGCCTCGCCGACTTTTTGTGTACGGCGACGGAGGAACAGGCAAAACCTACCTGTTTGGCCAAATTATACGGCGTTTGCGAAAAGCGCCATACAGCAAGAAAGTGCTTGCCACTGCATCGACTGGATGCGCAGCTATTTTGCTGCCGTATGGCAAGACGGCCCATTCCACCTTCCGACTCGGCAGAGAAGTGTCTTTGGACAAACTTCCAAGCATTCCTCTGGAAAGCTTTTTTGCCAGACGGATTCGTGAAGCACAGCTGATCATCATTGACGAGATCACAATGCTTAACAACACGGTGATTGAGGTGATCGACCGAGTGTGCAAGGAAATGGCAATTCGCCAGCACAAGGAATTCCTCTTTGGAGGAAAGACGGTCATTTTCAGCGGTGACTTTAAACAATCGCTGCCGGTCGTGCCTCATGAAGGCTTAGCCGCACAAGTGGCGGCTTGCTTTCAGACATCTCCGTTGTTTGGTCAATTCACCACAATGAAGCTGACCATCAACCACCGTTTGGGCAAAGGGCAACAAGATTATATGAAAATGTGCCGCCAAATTGGGCACGGAGAGGCTGGCGAATTCTTCTGGATTCCTCCTCAATTCCTCCTACACAGCAGTGAAGATCTGATTAACTTTGTGTATCCGAACTTCCAAAAACTTCTTGGTAACGACCAGGAGCTGCTCAATCGTTTGATTCTCGCTCCACACATTCAAACTTGTGACGAGATCAACGAACTAATGATGGATAATGTGCCAGGTCAAGTGCGTGAATATTTGTCCACTGACAAACCACTTGACGAACGCCCACTGGACATCAATGAAATCGAGTCAGAAGTGGCTGCGCTGAACCAGCGCACAGACTCGGGGATGCCCCCCCATTGTCTGCGACTAAAAGTCGGTTGCGTTGTAGTCCTCCTGATCAACAAAAGTGACAGGGAAGGGCTAATCAACGGTACACGTATTGTCATTGAAGAGCTTGGTGAAGATAAAATCACCGGCAGGGCAATCAACGGCACTGCTGTTGGTGGCCAAGTGCGCTTCTTCATTGAACGAACGCGCAATGTGTACGAGGATAAGGCGCCTGGCGGCCTGAAATATGAGCGTTTGCAGTTCCCAATCAAATCTGCATTCGCCATGACCATTCTTAAAGGTCAAGGGCAAACAATCCGCACTGTTGGTATTGACCTTGAAAGGGAAGTATTTTCCCATGGTCAATTATACACAGCCTTTTCACGGGCATCGGACGGCAACAATGTCCGAGTGTATGCTCCAAACAGGGAGACTGATGCACACGGAAGAGCCAAAGTGCTCAACATTGTGGCAACAAATATGCTTCAATTGCAATAAGCATTTATGAAATAAAGCTATAGTCCAGAGGCAGGTTGACACTTACCAATTAATAAATGTGCCAAACCATTCCCATCTGCACCTTAATTTGCACGAAGGATGGTGAAGAGCAAGGGGAGGAGTCGCAGTTTTAAACGGCATAGTCCTCTTTAGGGCCTCCAATCCGAGCGATTTGCTATCTGAAGTGCTAAACAGTGTCAATGCCTGGACTAAAGGGAGGGAGGAGGGTATGATGTGCGAGTTGGGGCACTTCCGGTTTCCATTGCACTGAAAGCAATGTGTCAACTCTGTAAAGAGTGAAGCCAAGTGCACGTCGGTTGACGCAAAGACCCTAACTATCGGAAGAATCAAAGGACGTAACTTTTAGGATTTATTCATTACAACGCAACGTGTAGGAATCTCGCATTGGATGCTGTGTAGGCTATGTAGGTACGACATATATCGAGTATTGAGGTGTGTAGTTACAAAATAAAAGTTGTGTAGTAAATAAACATAGGAGCTGTGTAATAACTACAGATAAAAATATTAAGAGTAGTTACTTTTCAATTGAGTAGTTACTATGCACTTACCCTACGCTGCTCATTGGCATCATTATAAACCCATACTTACATCTTTGACTGTGTAGTTATTCCACAGGTGTGTAGTTAACCTGGCTTCCCCCCAGGAATTCAAAACTGCAGACCCCGAACCCGGAACTAGGTAGCGAAGCTCGATAAGCGCGTAAGCGCTTTACCGGCACACAGAAAGGGTTGTACAGCACTCCACTAGTTAAATAATTATAATGAATTAAAGGTTGTAATTATTTTACCATTTTTATGGATTTATCTATTTTAAATAATTTATTTGGTACAATTGCTATTTAAAGAATATAAAATATTGACTTATTTATCAATTATATTTATAATCAATAATTTAAAATTTAAATGCTATTTCCCATCGGTTCAAATCAATCGTCGCCGCGGTATAACTGGCCCAACCATCCTCTTCTTGTTCTTTCGCTGGAGGGTGTTTGATGCTATTTATTATATTACTGTATGCCCAAATCTATAAATGATATTAACTAAAAGATGTTAACTTCAAAATGCCGCAGTTACTTCATTAAAACTATTACATCCAAGTATGTTTTATTTTTTGTAACGTCTCTTATCAAGCGAGGAGCTGTGAACATTGTTTAATTACCTAATTATATCTGTTTTAATTTGAAATTTTTAACTCATATTTTATATATTGTTTGTTTTTGTTTTGTATTAATATATTTCAATGTTTGAGTTCAACTTTTTTTTAAATTTTTTAATCTTAATTACTTAAACTTGGTCTCTTAAATTTTCCAATTCTAACATTGCAACCAGATGCAGAAGGAAAATTGTTTTCAAAGTTGTGTGCTTATTTTATGTAAATTATTGCTGCTTCTCTCTCGTGTAGATGATCAGAAAGCCACTCCTCACGTGGTCATCTATTTGATGTTTTTTTTCAATTGTTGGTTTTTGAAGTTTGTAAATATTTTTGTTATTTTGCTTTTAATATGTTTGCTTACGGTGTTGGTTATTAATTATTTTTTAATATATAACTTGGCATCCTGAAGAGAAATTAAGTCTAGCGCCTTCCACATTATGCCTTTGTGCTATATACTTTTTTAAGTTAACTAATAATTTTCAATAAAAATGCTTTTAATAAACTTAATTAATGTATTTAGTGATGTTGAGGTCGTCCCCACCACCGATATATAATACTTTTTTTTAAGATTTTTCTTATTGAA
>JAIXHY010000021.1:1471231-1606109 GCA_020449905.1 Globodera pallida | reverse complement strand
ATAAAGAATAAGTAACAAAGATAAAAACTAAACAATGAAAGAAATTTTCAAAATATGTAAAAATAATGTCAACATTTTAAGTGTTAAATTTATATAAAAAATTGGATTTTTATTATTGTATCTTAACATGTTCAAATTATTTGCTATTTTTAAATTTGGTATTAATTTGCGTTGGAGTGACAGGGCTTCGTTCGGAATTTGTTGGCTCATTGTACTTTTTAAAAATGAATGATCTTGGCAAAATTCCGTATTCCGTGTTGCGTATTTTTTCGTATCGTACCGAGCACTAGTATTTATAAAATTTTAAGGTTGCATTTTTGGGAAACACGAATAATTACACTATAAATTTGTTGATTTTAAATTTTTTGTTAATACGTCTCATCGATAGATATGAACTTATGTTATTAGTTTTATCTCGCAGCGTACCTCTATTCACTTATCTATGCTTTTCATTCTTGGGTATTAAATTCCAAATAAATCGATATATATATGAATTTGCGTAAATAAATAATTTGTGTATTTCAATTAAAAAAATGGTTTGCATATTTGTCTTCAAGTTTATCGAATTAGTTAATACATCAAACTGATTTTTCGAATTTTTCAAAATTTTCTTGCCCTGCGATGCAATGTTTGGAAAGTCCGGATCCAGAGATTTAAATTTAACCTTTCGTACTATAAAGGGTTTAGATGCAATATTATTAATGATTAGTTTCTATTCTATGATTATTTTATTTTAAATTGCTTTATCATTTATTTGATTCAAACACGCTTGCGGAATCCGCTTTGTAACATTGTCAATTTTTGCTTTCATTTTAAATGTTAGGGCCTTTTTAATTTCGAGTATTCATTAACTTTAGGCCGCGTTTTTTCAAATAAATTTTTTAATGGTTTGATTGGGTAAATCAACCATGTGAAAAAAGGAGATCTTTGCTTACTACCGTTGTTTTCAACAAAATGCATTAAGAGTATTTTCAGTTTCATTCCATCAGTTTAATTAACAGACTATAATAAATAAACATAAATTAAAAAGGATAAAAATGTATAAATGCAAAACATGTTAAAAATCTAACATAAACACACCTATTTGATTCATTTTTTTAATTCTAAAAAATTTTAAATTTTAGAAGTTCAATTAAATTTTATTATAAAAAAGGATCAAGTTTAAAAAAATATATTTTGTAGTTGTGCATAGTTTTGCATATTTCGAGCATAATTTAGCGTTTTGTGGAAAAATACAGCCATAAAGATTAATTTTTGGACGTTTTTGGAAACGAATTAACCTTTTAATATACAGTTTGCAATCATTCTCGAAAAAAAAGCCTTAAAATTTAACAGTCGCATAAAAATAAGAGAAAATAGCAGCGCTGAATTAGTCAAGAGAAAAAATGGCTGGTGCTGAGATAGTCAAGACGGCGATGAATTGGCCACGGTTAAAATACCGGAATTTTTAAATATTTGTTATGCAAATAAATTTGGAAGGTGAGAACCAAATAAATAAAGATGGAAAACTAATTTATAAATGGCATTTTCCCGACCGAAAGTCTTAAGTTTTACAAAAATTTGATGATAATACTTTATATGGCTATTGAAAAAAAGTTTAATCTTTTACTATTCAGAATTTACGAAAGCTTGACACTTTAGAATAGAAGAAATATTATAATTTTTTTTGCAAAATTAGTCATTATTTTGCGCCATATATTTATGATTTTATTATTGATTGGAAAATCGCAAGGGTATTTATTGTTCCAGCCAACGATCACTTTTGCATATTTACCAATTTATTCATTCAAATATGTCGATTTTAGTATTTAATCTATTATAATTTAGTCTACCAAATTTATTACTATTATAAATTAATTTAATAGGTAGTCTCATGGCACAAAATATGTTTTGCAAATCGAGCAGGCCATTTCTTAACGATGTGTGCGTGCACGTTCTCAGATTAGCCCATCGTGCTGGCCAGCTGCTTTGTCTGCGCTCTATTTTTTTGTGCTGCCAACAGCGGGTGATGCTAAAACAGCGCGCCCAGTCGTTGGTTGTGCTTTACATAAATAGGTATTTATGTATTGTAAACATATTTTTCAATTTGGTAATTTATTCTTTATTAATTTCTGAATTCATACATCGTTAGAAAGAACTCTCGCTTGTACTCAACAGCTTGGACGAAGCGGCTGATTATTTACTTTCTGTCTTTTAGCGTAATATTGTAAATTTAAGTACAATATTTTTTTATATATTTTTGTTTTATTATACATAAATAGTACAGTTTAGACATGCCGTTTGTCACATAGAAAATTCAATTAAATTATTTTTCGTTGCACTCCTTGAAATTTATGACAACTTAAATTTTGCCATTAATTGTTTAGGGCCTATGAATATTGTATTTGCATTTAATATTGATCAACTTAGGTTTACAAATTTTCTGCAAGATGATTATTTAGGGCTTTAGTGAGTTTTAGTTAATTTTAAATTATTTTTTAATAATATTTCCATTTAGAACAAAGAACTAACCTAAAGACTTTAGTTTTTTGGTCTTTTATAATTGGGGCGATAATTAAATTGTTTATAAAGGCAAATTATATAACTTTCAAATATAATATCGAACTTTTAATTTATTTTATTTTATAAAATGTTAACTCGCGTCACTCGCGCAGCCATTTCGACTTATTATAGTTTATTGGTATTTAGTTTAAGAATCAATTAATTTTATTTCATTATTTCGCCTTCCATAAATTATTTTTATAACTTGTTATTTGTTCATCTTTATATTTTTAAAAAGAATAATAAAATAGGAATGTGATAATTTAAATCAACCAATTGTAATTCCAAATATTCCAAGCCTCACTATTTTTTTGAAATTGTTTTGACCCTTAAACCCTTTAATCTTTCGTTGTAATATTGTGCTTTTTGAATAATTTTGAAGCCAAACTCGTTTCCAGTCCGATGCCCACTCGTCCGAATCCCACTCCAGTCAAAAGTTCCCGAATCACGTACAGCAAAAATTATTTAATAATAAAAATTCAAAACGACAAAAAATAAAAAAAAAATAAAACACAAAATATCAAACTGAATTGTCGTAATCCACATAATTCTCGAATGCAAAGAAATGTTGTGTGAACAAATGGGAAGATGTTGAAATATAATATTGACTAATTCGAGCATTACTTTTTTACAAATATAAAAATTAACATCACTACTTGGTATAAAACTAAAAAGTTAGCTAAATTTAAGAAAATACTTATGAAACTTAAAATTTTATTGCATTTCAATTTAAATAATTTTTGTTTGCTTAATTGTTTTTGTTGTTTAATAAAATGTTGTAAATGTTTGATTGAATCCGTTTTTCTTTAATAGTTTTGCACTTTGTTTATTATTATAAAATTAATTTAAATGCTTGAAGATGATTTTGCCAACTTGACGAACCATACAACCACTTACTGTTGTCCATTAAACGATCCATTCAGCTATATTATTATATTTTATGGACTCCTCTTAACCATATATTTTAAATTACATTTAAAATAATATTTCGCTGATTCTTACAAAGAACTAGCAATTTTAAATTAATAGAAAGTGGTTTAATGGATATATTTGTTGTTTGATAATATTTTTAAGTGAAACTTTTTTTGAATACTTTTTATAAAGATATGGGTAGAATTATTAAATTCATGTCAATGGCAATAAATAAAAATTAGATAACTTTATTTATTTTATTATTAGCATACCTTCCCTTGAAGTTGATTTTGTTGACGAATGAATAATTAAATGACAATAATTTATGGTGGTATCCTTTACAAGCTTCTTTTTTGACCATTTCATTTTTTCATTTTTTTTGTTCACATTAATGGTATATACCAAGGATGGGAGCCGAAACGACCTCAAAAAATTTTGGAAATCGGAAATCGGAATTCCGAGGCCTTAAAAAATTTCTTAAATTGGAACTCGGAATTCCGACCATCTCTGTATATACCGAATGATTGTGTTTTTATTGACCTGCAACCATTTTTTCAATTTTTAAATCTATGCTATTTATTGTCAATCATAATGAGTTTCATTTCTTTTTAAGGCTTCATTTTACTAAATAAATTGGTTAATTCCACGCTCATTGCGCCTCTTTAAGCTTGATCTTATTAGGTCTCAATAAAATTAATTTTATTATTTTTTAAGTTTATTAATGTAAAGGTTGCCATGAATGCATGCCCCGTTTCGTGAAAGTCATTCTCGCCTTATTGTGTTAAATAAAACGATGTGGACTAAATTGTTAAAAAGTTTTATAATTTAACATAATAGCAAATTTGTTAGTTCCACCGTCTTTTGTCTAATATTAAAGTTTATAATATTTTATCTTTTGTTTTAGCATTTTTTTTACAATGAAAAATATTTCCTTTATAATATTTAGTTTTATCCTTGGTTTAAGTTATCCATTTTACCGTGTATGCATGGCACGTTTTTTGGCAGCATAAAAATTTGTCTTTATTTATTTTTTTAGAGTTATTAAGAAAATTTTGTTAATTTATTTAACGTGTTGGTTCGGCCATATAATCAAAGACCCAGTGCATTTTCTATACATAAATGCGGTAATTTTGACTTTTTAAGAATGGGAGTGGTCCTTTGCATCACCATAAATTTTTAAAGATTTAATGATATTTGTTATGAAAATTAATTCAGGATTTTTTATTGTAAAAGTTAAAAAACAACCTGAACATTTTTATTAAATCACAACAACACACGTTTGAGGATTAAATTTAATGTTTTTCGAGTATATGTTAATTTTATTCAAAATAAGTTGTTTTTTTTGTTGTAATTTTAATTAAATACTCTTATTTCTTGACGTAGTCCGCTCCTTGCGGGTAGTGTAGAATGAATTGCTACGTTTAAACCCTATTTATGTTAGGCCTTCTAAAAGGGAATTTTAAATCAAATTAAATGTAAAAACTATTGTTATAATTATTTTATGTACAAAAAAACAAACAAGAACAATTGCTCCTGTATTAATGTTTTATTTTTTCGTTTTTGATTTTTAAAACTATGTTTGTAGTTTTAGTTTTTACATTTTAAGATGGTGGATTCTTTCTTTTCTAATTTAAACGAGTTTTCCGGTTCAATTAATTAACAAGGCTTGTTTTATAATTTGGGAAATTGTATTGCTTTATTAACTCAAACCTGGTAATTTAAGTCAGTCATCCATCAAATAAAGTTAATATTATTTCTTATACAACTAATCATCAAATATCATTAATTTGTATATTTTGATAAAATATTTTAAATTAACATTTTATATCTTTTCAATAATTTGCTTGTGCCTGCCCAATAGTGCTCCGACCTCAACAAATCTAATTCTTGGGTGCGTAGACTTTGTTTTGTTATAATCATTGTCGTTTAAGTTTGGCATTTAAAATAATATTTCAGCCCGCACGAATATTAAATTATAATGCCTTAATTTAAGCAAATTAAATTGATTTCTTTCAAATTATGTTATTTCTAAATAGAGGTCGGCTGTATACTTTTTAATCGCCGTATTTATGATGAATATATTAACACATTAGAGTTTACTTTTGATATATCAATGTTTGATTTGCCCAATAACATTGTTTTAATATGATTATAAAAAATCTCAGTTTTTAAACGCCATTATCTTTAAAGCAAAATATTTTGAATTTATAATATTTTAAAATTATGTTTGGACCAAGAGTAACTTTGTGATCACCGCAATATTTTGGTTTGATTGTCTTCTATCGATTTAATCTTCAATATGCTCACGTGCGCAACATATAATCGATATTTCATTCATAATAATATTTTTCTTAATTTAAAGTTAAAGATTTTTAATGGTTATTTCTCTCCATATTAAATTAAATTAGGTTTTAATATGCTAACTCTTATTAGGTTTTAATTCTATTTCGTTAGCATATCAAGATTTTTTTTGGATATTTAAATTAAACTGAGTTATATTATTTTTTACTTTTGTATTTAATCACTTCAAGCAAGCGATTTTTTTCCAAACAAATTTGTGTCAGACCTTACTGTACAATACGACGTCAGTTTGATATTTCGCATAATTCCTGCAGGAGTCTTCTCTGAAGCGTATCTGATCAATGCTAAGATAAGACGAAACAAAGACCATCCATTAGATCAGAAGTACTCAAATAATATGAGGTTAAAAAGTAATGAATATATATATACCCAGAAATAAAGCATAAAAAAATTAACATATCAATATTGCGGGGCGGTGTACGTATGAAAAATAAATGAATTTAAAATAAAAATAAGCAAAATAAAATGTAAAAGAAAAATTTATTGCTATTATTTAGATAAATTTCCATAGATTTTTCTCAACGCACATAATTTTATATGTAAGTTAAAGAAAACAAAAGGGAATTAATCAATTAAAAACTCAACATTTACTCAACCAGCGTGAAAAAAAATTACATAGGAAATTTAAATAAGAATTAAAAGTAAAATAATTATAAAATTAAGGTAAATTTTAGAATTGTAAAGAAAATAAAAAGAAATACAATAAGCACTGAACAGATGTCGATTCGTTTAAGATGTTCATCATTTGTTTACCGGCTTATTCCAGAATTTCAATCTTTTTTGTTTTTTTTTTAAATTGTCAATCGTTTATGAATTCGCTGTGCTTTGACGGGGCCAATAACTTCTATGGATAGGGCACGCATTTGAATGCAGGGGCATTTCTAGCCGTGTCTTTAAATTTACATATAATTTTCATATTTTTAAAATTACTAATAAATTTTTGCTAATTTAATTTTATTTATCGCGCTACAGATTTTTGCTATTTAAAAAGGAAACAATTTTTTTTGACAAAAATTGGTGGTTTTGAAATTATAAAAAAATTCAGAGTTTTTAAAATTAAAGACAGTAAGCAATGCTGAAGAAACAAATATAATTAGAGCGATTTAATCACTGATAAATGATACTCTAGGAATAAATATCGTATAAATTAAACTTATTGATTATATAATTAGAATTTAATTTTTTAAATTGTCTGTTTAGCTAGTTGCAATCCCGTTTGCTAACGGATACATGTAAGAAAGTAAAAATATTGCTTAAATATAATGATCATGAAAATTAAATAAACTACAATCATTTGTTTAAATTGTTTGTTTAGAGGTGTAATTATAAATGTTTAATTTTTTGTTATTAAATTTTTAAATTTGTTATTTTTAGCAAGACATTTTTTATGTTTGTTAAATAAATTAATATTTTCTCAAATTTAAATTAAAATTTTTACAGAATAATAGTTTTTTATATTGTCAAGTGGGCTTTGTACGTTAGTGCATCCTCGTGAGGTGTTCTGCAAAAACATTTTGAAAGGGTATTTGGATATTCATATACAAATCACTTTTAGTAAATATATTACTTTTTTATATATTATATTAAAATTAATTTATTATTATTTTCAGAAAGTTACTTTTTTTAAATCATTTCTTAAAAGCTTAAAATGATTTAGTCCTTATGCTAACTAGCAGATATTTTTTGTAAAAAAACATAGGCATTCACTTATTTGAAAGTTTTTTAATTGTAAATTTTCAATAAAACTTTTTATTAAAATGTTTTATTTGATTCAGCATTAATTCAACTTTTTAAAGTTTTCGTAACTTACTTTGCCAATAAAATTATAAATTAACATATGTTTAATATTTTCTGTAATTTATTCTAATTCAAAATAGATTTATTTTTAAATTTTATTCTGCTTTCCTTTAAAACTTGTCATAGACACCGTTAATGATAGTGTCGTCTTGAAGTTTGATAAATTTAAAGTTAATGTTTCAACAATCAAAAGTAATTGCGTTTACTGAATCTGCCCATTGTACCTAAAAATTAAAAATAAGAATGTTGATATATGTATAAATCATTGACAAAATCAATTCCCGATATTGATTTCTAAATTTTTATTATTAATTTATATAAAGCATCTGCTGTTGGGCAAATAAGAAATTGCTACTTTCGCTATATACATTTGTATGTAATTTCTTGTCTTATGGTTATAATTCTTTAATGTATTTAATATTATTTGACGCGCTGTTTCGATCAGCTATGGAAAAATTAGTCATGCAACTTGTATGCTGTCATATTCAAATTTAAATATATGGTAAATGGGTTTTTTGAAAATAGATTTTATTATAATGCTTTTAAGATCTAAGAAAGAACAATAGTAGGCTGCTAGCGCTGAGTCTTTATTTAGCTTTTATAATAAGACAAAATTGATTTTTTCGATTGACTCATTATCATGCAATTCAGTCATCTTAGTTAATACTTTTTTTAATATTAGCTTGCAATTTAATAGCTTGGTTTTGTTTTTTGGGTTTTAACTTTATAGATTTAGAATTTAATTAAAATAATTTTTTATATTTGGTTGATAAGATATTTAATTTTTTAACATTCCCCAAGATCCGATTTTATTTACAAAATGCGATTTTTTCAGTGTAAAGAATGAATATTATTCGGGGTTTCAAAGCGTAAAATTTTAAAGCAATTTGCAATTTTATCATCTACATACCTATAAGTGTATGATCGTGACTTGGTATAAATAATCACCAAGCCCACTGCCGAGCAAGTTTTGGTGTATGAGCAACTAGCCAATGGAGCTCCGGTGTGAAATTTAATTTGTTGTTACAGTTTAATTAGATTTTAAATTTTGTAATAGCAAAAAGTAATGTTTATTTTCTCATCAAAATGATAAAATAATAAATAGTTGATTTATCAACCGATTTGCATTGTATTTAAAAATATTATCAACTACGGGCTTTTTATAAATTTAAAACGTAAAGTGTGTGAGGGCTTTTCTTTGATTTCTTTGAAATAGGGTTGGTCCCCGAGCCCTCGGGGCGGAAAAAGTCGGAGTCGGGGTTTTCGTCCCTGACCAAAAAAGTCGGGGGTCGGGGTTTTTCCCAGCAAAAACCCCGAAAAATTCAAAAAAGTCGGGGTCGGGGACGAAAACCCCGACTAAAAAAAAGTCGGGGTTCGGGGACTGGGACCAACCGTACTTTGAAATGCGAGTTTAAACAAAATAAACGCGAAATATATAAAAATTGATCAATTTAAATTTATCTTTTTATTATTTAAAAAACATCCACAAACATTAAATCCAAAAAAGTTGATATTTTAATTTTATTATGCAGAACCAGCATTAACTGCCGTACCAAATACTTTTGAATCCAAAAACCAAGCCATGCTAGAGGAAAAGAACTGGCGTTCTTTGGATGTGCTTTCCATACACAAGAATAATATTGACTAAATATTTAAATTAAGATAATAAGTAGACTGCATTTAATAAATTGAATTATATCCATGCATGAACCAACAAAATGCCAAAGAATACATAAATATAAAAACAGTTTTCCAAAAATCAAGTTTTTTATTTAAAAATAAAAAATTTAATTTACAGAAAATAAACTAAACAATATAGAAATAAAAGTTTTTAGTGGCATTAAGATAAGTCTTTAATAAGTTATGTTAAAAAATTTTAAAACAAAATTTATTTAAACATTCTAATAAATAATACCAAAATTGAAACCTCAAAAAAACATTAAAATTCAAAAAAAGTTGTTGGACTCAATAGATAAAGAACTTATAAATAAAGCTATAAATAATCTGCAAATGAAACATTCTTTCAAAACGCAGTACAAATAATCTTTTTACATTATTTAAGTTCATTTTGTAAAACTAAACTGCTTGAAAATTAATGTTTCGAATTCAAATCACAAAAAATATATTAAGTTAAACTTATCTAGAAATTTAAATTTGTATATCAGTTCAAACAAAAATTATTGTTTAAAATAAAATAATTAAATAAATAATAAATCGATATGTTAAAACATTAATTAATTCTAAGATTCAACGATAATTATTATACCTTTAATATACTTCGCAATTTTATTAGTATTTTTATTTCCTTTTTTAATTTATAATAACCGGAGTAATTAGCAACATATTTGTTTACCTTTTTGTTTGGAAATTTTGTAATTAATTTTTACAAAGTATCGTTGAGATCATTTTTTCAAAATATAAATTTTATACTTTGCTATTAATATGCCATAAACTTAATTTCGATTCATTTCTTAATTAGGCACACGCTGAAATGGTGCAGTCAGTAATTCTTTGTTGTGACTCCTCTACCCATTTTTGTGTTCTTACAGATGGTCATTGGAATCTAATATCACTGCGTGAATAATTAGTATATCACTTTTTTTGTCGATTTTTTTTTGTTATTTTTTTTCTATGTTTCACATTTTTATTTCTAACGTTTTAATTTTCCAGAAATCATAAATCAGAATCTTCAAAAATTCTTTCTTAAAACTTTTATTGAATTATTAATTTTGTGCGTCTCTGGCCTTTGACGTTTTCTTGTCACATCCGGATGAATGGCCATCGTTCTAAGAAAGTTTGTCAATTTTTATTTTATTAGATAAAATTATTTTATTGCGTTGGAAACAAATTAAAGTTGTTTGTTATTTTTGTTAAATTATTTCAAAACTTTCTGGATTTTTATTAATTTAATTTTTGCATTTATAATGAAATTTTGAATTCGTCAGCTGGACAGTAAATTTTAATGTCTCATTACATAAAATATGATTGATTAAGGTTGCTATTAAAATGTTAAATTATTTTATTATTAATATCGACATGCAAACAATTTCGCCAAGTTGGTCAATATTTACCTCTATTACGCGGCCTTTCTTTATTGCGTATATCCGCCATATGTTATTTTAAAGTTTAATATCTTTAGCCAATATTTTTATATATGGATAAACTTATAAATGTTTATTTGTTTGTTTTGTAATTTTAATCGTTTTGTTTCTTCGATTGTATATTAAATTTGATTTTTTAATGCAAATATATTAAATTGTATATGCTTTATTTCGATAACCAATTATTCAATTGGTCTTCTGGGCCTTTCAAATATAAGTTTTAACGCTCGTTTTTAATATTTTGGTTTAAAAGCATTAATCGACGTCAAGGAAACTGTTAAGTTTACACTCGAGCAAGGAAACAAGTACGGGCGATTCTCTCTGTCGTAGCCCAAGGTTGGTCATTTTAATTTGTTAAAATTTTTACAAAATTGTAAATCTTTGGATAAACCCAACAAGGAATTTTCACATTCAATGCAAATAAAACATTAATTCTTGATGTTTAACTAGACTTTAAATTTTAATTTGACTAATATTAGTTGTTAAATAAACCATTTGTATTCGATACGTTCAAACACTCCCTTGCAAAAAAAACAATTATCAATCGTATTGTAAGTATATAAAAATTTATTCAATGGCTTATTGTTTTTATTTTACGATAAAAAATTCAAATTTATTTTATACACATTTTTTCATTTTATTTATCGAGTTGTATTGAAAATTATTAAGCTTTTTATTGCTGGATTATTTAACTATAATTTTGTTTTAAAGCAAATAATTTAGAACTGACGAAAATGAATAATATAACACGAAAAATCAATCTCTTTACAGTAGTAAAATGCAGCAATTCATTATTAAATAAATTGTACAAATTTAGATACATGTCGTATTTACAGAACAAAACAGTTTTTCTAAACCAACCAGTTGCTGCAACAAAAACTTTAGAATTCCAATTGAGCAAGAAGCTAAATGATTAAAAAATCCGAGTATAGAATTTGAATTTTAAAAAATTAGAATTAAACAAAGTTTAACAATATTTTTATGTTAAAATTAATATTGCTCGTTCTAAAAGCTAACGCTTTAAGATTAGTAGACTTTTAAACTAAAAAAATTAATCATAACATTTTATACATATCCTTTTGAGTTAATTTAACACTATAGGAGGATTAAAATAAAGGGGAATTTCAATCTTCAAAAATAGTGCGGAAGGATCAGTACTTTATGCTGAACAAACTTTTGTTTAATTAATTAACTTTCAATAAATTTTATTATATTTTGTGCTATTTCATTTTTTAATGATAATTTTGCTATACATTTAAAACTATTTTTAATGATTAAAAGTTTTAAATTTTGATTTAAATTTTGTTTCAATAATTGATGTTTGCAATAAATGTCGGCGCCACAGTTCAACATAAAATAAATCGTTTGCCATTCAGTTTCAAATTGACGAAAGGCCTCCACTGTATATGAAAAAGGTTAGGTGCATCCAACCGCCAGTAGCAATTGATATTTTTAGGCACACTGTATTTTTTTAGTTGAAATATTGGATGATCGTAATTCGTTTTTGATTTTTATAAGCAACAAGTAGCTCAGGGGTTTTCGTCAACATAAAGTTCTTAAAGTTATATTGTCAGTTTTATTTGCTTAAACATTTTTTGTTTATCCTAAATTAGTGAATTATTATTTTTAATTTTTAATAATTTATGTGTTAATTTTTGGTAAAAGATATTTAATTATGAAAATTATAGATTAATGCAATAAACCGCGCATTGAGGGTTTTATCCACGTAAATAAAATTCTAGACACCTAATTTTTATAATATTATTAAATAAATTTGTTTACTTGATTTTTTGACATTCATTATTTAAAATTATTATTTTTGTTCAATTATTTATATGATTTCTATATTATTTTGCACCAGTCGTTTGTTCACTGTGTCATTTTGACACCACAAAAAAATTGTTAATTATAAATTTATGTTTTAAACTAATTAAATTTTGATGCATTAATACAACACCAACACCAAAAAGGTTGCCCGAGCGAAGCTACAACGAAACGCATTTGGTGCTTGTGTTTAAGGGCCAGGAATTTCAACCAAAAGAAATCAAATAATCTATTTTCAATATGTAAACAAATAATAATAATAATATTTAACTTAAAATAAATAAATCAATGCAAAGTTTTATTGCTTAATATTTTATTTAGTTATTAATACATTCATATCAATTTTTTTCTAATTTGAATTGAGTTATTAAATTTTAGAGTCTGATAAAAAATTCGTGTAAACTTGTTATAAATTTTAATTGGTTTTCATTGGTGTCGGATTTCCATAATTTTTTATTTTTTAAAATCATTTTTTAATATTCTAAATATAACACCTATGAATAAAAAGAAAGGCGCACGCAGAATAATTCCGACTAAATAAAGCACCTAAAGAATACTATAATAATGAATTTACTAATTTATTAAAATATTTTGAGTAACGCCTTTACTCTGCGGGTTACTTGGAACGGCGATTCAGACCTTCAAAAGCGTCTAAGCCTGGTTATCCGATTTAAAAATAATCAAAATAATATTAAACATCGTATATATTATCTTTAAAATATATAGTGTGAAATTGCAAAATATATTTATATTCAACATAAACGGCGGCTGCTGCTGTTATTATAAAAATTCGAATTAATAAAAAATAAACTGATGTAATGAAGCAGAATAATTAATTAATAAAACTTTTAATACAGATAAGATTAAATTACATTTGAAATTATGAAAGCGGTGTTGTATAAACACTATTTCTATTATTTAATAACTTTTTGCAAAATCTATTCTCTAAAAAATATTATAATGAATACCATTACTGCCAGTTTACGAAAGCAAGGCGTAATGACAACCAATGCTCTAATGTTTATTTAAAAAGCAACACATAAATCTTAACTGATCTATAATTTCTTATTTTCACTATTGTAGATTCTCAAATATCTGTAATTAAATAAATTGTGATTTGCCAAAATAAACATTTAGAAATAAGTTAAATATTAAATCATTAAATGTGGAATCATCAAATGTTTTAGAGGAACAATAAATACAAATGAAATTTACACTTAAAATGGGGGTCCGGCCCCGCCGCACCCGCACCGGGGGGCAGCCGCTGTCCGATGAGGACCTGGTGGCTAGGGTTGCGGCCCTCGCCGCCGCCTTGGGGGGGCCTCCGCCCCCGCCGCGGCGGGTGGACCCCGACATCATCGTAATATTTAATTAAGAATTTAAACTAGATTTGATAAATACAATTTATTTTGAATATGGTGAATAGAATTAATGCTGAAGTGGTAAAAGGTAGTATGATATTCTTAAATTGCTAATCTTTATCAGAAAATAACTTCGAGAACATAAAGAAACATCATGCAAGTGAAAACTACATGTTGCGATAAGTCTTTAACTAAAAACCTTAGAATAAAACCCTACAAAATAAATATAAATATAACCATAAAGACTAATTTGTTTTATTAATTTGGATATTTTAAACTTTTAAATGTCATTATTTAAATTTTAAAAAAGTCATCGATGGCAAGCTGAATTGATTATTAAGTTAATGGCAATATTTATAACAACTATCCTTAATGGAAAAATAATCTAAAAAAACAAATTAAGTTCACAAGTCAAAGAATTATCAATAAAATAAAAAATAATTTTAAAAGATAACTACTACAACAGTATTAAACAAAAAAATATATTTGATCCAAGCCATAATTTAAAAGTTACAAAATATCAATTAACTGAATTAAAATAATAATAAAAAAGAAAAATTAATAAGTTAGTCGTTTTGATAAATATCAATAAAAAAGAACATTGGGGACTATAAAAGAAGGCAAACCATTCATTTTACGCACATGCAACACAATCAGAAGCACTTCACCAACTATACAATGGCCGTCGATCTATTAAGAACCGTCGGACAATTATAATTATTAATTTTGAAAAGTTGCTAACGAATTATTTTTTTATTATAGACTTTAAAACTACATATTAGTTTATTCATTTTAAGTTTGTATTTTATTAATTAATTTATCAATATATTGGCACAAAGAAGTGAAACATGACATATACGGCAGGCACTGCCGTTTGATCAATTAAAACATGAAATGTGTGTAGCTAGTTTTTTATATCCTTTTTCGATTCTTTTTTAAATTTTTTTTGTGAAAAGTTTTTAAAGTTAAGCAATTTTAGATTCCTCGTCTCCTTTGTCAGGTCAGCATTATCCGCGAAGCCGGGGGCAAATATCGTTTTTAAAGACGCATATAATTTAGAAGTTTTATATATTTTCGTATTGCCTTAAGTCTTTTTTAATAATATTTATTATTTTAAATGCTTTGATTTAGTTGAGGTTTCTTGGTTTTCTTGTTAAACATTAACTTTTTATGTAAATCCGATTATCAATTGTTGAAATTCATATTTAATTGTGCAACTTTTCTAGACTTAATTATAAGCTACGCGTATGTACAAGTTTGAATCGTTTTCTCTTTATTCTTTTCCAAAAACTAAAATAATTTGAAATTAGTTGAAATTTTTTTATTTATCAAGATAATTTTGCTATATAATATTAAGCCGATTTTATCAATTATTACGCGTATTATTATTTTTAAAAATTATTTCCATCTTGTACTTTTTTAGAGATTTTAAAAAGCACATTATTCGATTTTTTTAATATTAATTATATTTGAAATCTCTGAATTTTGTCTATAATTTTTTATTTATCTTTTGTTTTAAAATATTTTTATCGGTTTCATAGTTTTAGCAGGTTTCCTGAGTTGTGAATATGATATTGCATTCCTGAAGTGACTTTTTAGATTTAATAGATTTTTGTGTGTTTTATAATTGTTTGCTAAATATAAATTTAGAATAATTAAGTGTATATTTTGATTTGTATTGCCCGAAGGTCGCTTTTTTTTATATATGTGTGACTAGTTTTTTCCATGACTCGATTGGTTGTGTCGATTTTTTGTTAGAAATTTTTAGGTTTCTTATTTATAATTGTGTGGCATTAATACTTTTTTTACAGCATGGCTTCCTGTATAAGCGTGTAACTAAAAAACAATATTTTTCTATATTCATTTTAATCGCATCTTTTATTCTTTGCTGGTATTATAATTATATCGGTCCAAATTAAAAAATAATAAATTATTGCGTCCTTGCGTAACATTTTGCATTAATTTTATGTTTACTGTTTCCTGTCTTCGAATATGTACTGTAAGTAGGGCATCGAATTCTTTGCAATCAGACTAAATGTCGTTTTAATCGATATTTGGTTTAAATTTTAGAAATGATATTTTTTGTTATTTGTCTACATTTATTATATAATATTATTGTTTTTGGTATTTGTTGCGTGAATATCTTTTTCTTAATTTTTGTCGGGTTCAGTGATAATAGATAATTAAAACATTTGACATTCTATTTTTTAACATAGAATTTAAGTAACATACGAGGCTTTTAAATTGTTAATCAATTTGTTTGATTTAAAAAAGGGGTTCGGAATCCGTTTTCTGTTATAAGTATTGTTGAAATTTCCAATTTTTAGCATTGATTTTATTTATGACATTTTTAATTTCAATGCATTTTGGAGAAACATGATATACAAATATATTTTTCTTTTTGTTTTAAACTTTTACCTAAAGCATATTTCTGATAAACTTCAATACAATTAAAAAATTTTTTATTATATTTTTAATGTATTTTTTAAATGAATTGTATGGTTTTTTATTATATATTTATTCCATTAATTGTTTTGTATCACCATGGAATATGCTTTTTCTCCAATCCTCTATTTATATTTTACTACTGAAAATGTACTTTAAATCATATAAAATAATAATAATAATTACATGTGAACAAACCGTTCAAATTGCAAAAACAAAGTAAAAAAAATAATATTTATTTATATTATTCTTTTATAAAATGCCGATGATTCTGGGTTGAAATGGAATTTTACCACTTGAGTTTTTTATTTGAATCTTTATTCATCTCTTTGAATTGGTTGGAATCATTAATTGTAAAATTTAATATTTTAATTGTATTATTGTACCTTTTTTCATTATTTTATGTTTATTGGAGACCATTGAATTTAAGTTAAAACAAATTACCATTTAAAGAAGTTAATTCAACTTTATTTTGCGTAGCGGCACATTTCTGTTAGGAACGGACGGCATGCATCCCTGGGCATTAGATGTTTTTTGTTAATCTTTAATTGTTAACTTAATTTGGTTTACAATATTGTGGTTTATTGTTTTATTGCTTTAATTTTATTTAATTTTATTTTTTATGATTGATTCATTTTTTAATATAAATTAATTATATTGTATGATTTGTTATCAACTTGTAACCTGAGTTTCGTTTTTTTGTCACCTTATATACCACAAAATATTATTTTGTTAAAACAGAAATTTTAGTAATTTAGTTTTTGTTGTTTTTCCTACCTTTAGATTTACTTGTAGTTAATATGGTGTTGCTAATACTATTACATTTTGTTGTGCCGGAGCGTAGCACGTGGCCAAGCGGTTTAAGTCAGCTTCATTGAAATGTCGGTTAACCTCTGCATTAAATTTTATTGATTTCGCATAGATGAATCAACTTTAGATGTTCTAATTAAGACGAATTAAGGTGTTTTATTTTTTAACATTATATACGTTGTAACATTTGAGTGCCATTGAAAATCTTTTTTTTATTATTAATAAACTATAATGTTAAGGAAAATAAAATAATTTTTCTTATAAGTGTTTAATTGCATCAGTTTGAATTGTGTTACTTATTTTGGTTAAAATCAATTCATCAAAAAAAAATTTCTTTTCCATTTTTAATTTTCATCGAGTGTTTTCTCAGCATTGTGTGATTTAATTTAATTTTAATTCTGATATCTAGATCGTTCTTTCTCAATCGATAGTTTTTCAATTTGTTTCAATTTAATTCTGAAATTATTATACATAATATGCAATTTTATAATAAAAAGCTTTATAACATTATCTCATCAATTGTTAATTTAAAAAATTATAAATGCTTATTTTTGGAATGAATGTTTTAGATTCATTAAAGATATTTTTAAATTTAAATCATTCTAGGATACTTTTTTTTATGCAAATACAATAATCGTAAAAAATGGGTACGCATTAACGGCACATAAAAGTAAGCAACTCATATTCGTTGTTGGCCATGTACACCCTCTCATGCAGACGATAATGCAGTCACCCTTTTTGTCGTTTGATATTTTGTAAATTAATATATATCATTTTTAATAAAATTTACAAATAGATTTATTTTAGCCTTTATAATAGTTTATTAAAAAATGGCTGAATCTTTTTTATGAGTTCATCCATAAACAAATATACAAAAATAAATTGTGGTCATTTAAACTATCATTCTTTAAAAAATGCTTTATTGAAATTATATAAAGTTTATTAATTAAGCCAAATTTTTTTTTACAAACTTAAACTTTCCTTATGTTTTTATTGTTTTTAAGTTCTTAAAATTATTTGCAATTTTCAGTGATTTTAATCCTTATAATTCTTTTTTCGATGTTTGCTTTGAGGCCTTCCGCTCCTTCTATAGATTTGAGGTATTAGTTATTTTTAATTATGTAACAGCAAGCGGTTTTGCTTGCTTTTGATTTAAAATTTATTCGAATTAAAATAGTGCTTATCTATTGTCTTCATTTAGTTCTTTCATTGGCTTTAAGAATACATAGTTTTGGTACATTTATAATGCAAAATTTAAATAAATGTTTTTAATTGCTTTTTTTTAATTAAATCTATAAGTTTAGCTTTTGGTAACCTTGTTAAGTGTGTGTATACTAAAATTAAATTAATCTTTAAGATTATTTAAATTTAATTGGGTAGATATATTTCTCCCGATGTTTTAATTTTAGAGGCTTATTTTTATGATTTTTGATTTCAATCAAATTATTTATTTATGTTTGCTGCGATTAAAAAATTTAAATTTTGAATCGTTTTAACATACAGTAAGTTTATTAATTTAACAAATTGTATTTTATTTGCATTTGGCAAGTCAATTTCTCCTTTCGGAAGTGTTGTTTATAAGTAATTATGTCATCACAAACATATTTATTTTTACTCCATCCGCAGTCTGCGTATCTGCCCATGCCTTTTCGCCCTAATTTAGTAATGATTAAGTAATTAATAGCTAAAATAAAATTTCATTTGTTTTATGTTTTAATTTTTTATTATTTTTCGGTACTTATGCTTAAAATAAATTACTAGCCAAAATTGAAAATATGTTTTCTATACTAAATATTTTATATAAAATTTTGTTTACGCCAGCAAATGTTGTCTTTGGATTGCTTTTCAAAGTTCAAGTTGAAGAAAATGGTTGAGAAGATAGTTGACGAAATTTGATGTACGACGAGGAATCCTGCAAGTTTGCCTACGATGACGCATATAAGCAATGGTTTTTAAATTTGTTTAAAAAATAATTTGAAACCAAAAATAAAAACAACTTTTCGAGTGCAAATGTTTTTAAAAAAAGCAACTTAAATGTAGTTTTGAAAACACAAATCTGCAAGAACCCTAAAATGTTTAATGCACAAAAATGTTTACCGTTAAGGAGTTTAACGATTTTTAGTTAGGAAATTGCTTGGACAAAAGTCAGGAAGTTCTCAAAATATTTAACTGACATAGTTTATCTCATCTGTTTTTTAGCGTATATAATTTTTATTGTCCAATTATAATTTATAAAATATGTAATTTTATTATTAAAAAAATGTTTAATTTTTATTTTGATACTATATTATTAAGACAAGTATATTTAAACATTTTTTAAATAAATAATTTTTATTTTTACTTTTTTTCTTGTGCAATAAAAAATTATGTTTATTTGTATTTGATTATTATATTTGTTGAGTATTTTTTTGAATATTATTTGGTTGTTTTTACATAAATTAATAAGTTCGACCAGGCTCCTTCAGATTGTCCATGCCAATTTTTTAGATTGATTTATTTACTAGCACTATGCATAAAAATTGCATACAATCTATCGACAGCGACTTTTAAACTTCACTGAAACGGACCCTTAACTTTAGGACTATGCAAATTTTTTGCATCCTAAATAAAAAGTATTAGGGTTTAAATAACGTAGACAACGGTTGCGCCACGGATGTTGGTCCGCTATCGCGTCGAGCGAATCTGTGCTGTTAATATAGTATTAATTTTTTACTTAGCAGATACATAATGTTGTTTTGCACGCAAAATTATTTATTGAAAATCATTAATCAATAAATGTAGTTTTTTTAAGAGCCATGCTGCAGAATTCTTTGGTGCGCTTTACATTTTTGGTGCGGCACCCTGCGCAGTTAAATGGGTTTAACATTAACGGTTTGAACAATTATAAAAATGTTATTTTTGAATGTTAAATAAAATATGATGTTATTATTATGTTTAAGTGTAACAATTAGGTTGGGTTAAAACTGGCACGGTCAAATACATTGCAAAGATGTGTTCCGTCGTATAATATATAAACGCGCCACAAAATCTGATATTTTATGTTGAAAGGTACTTAATTTTCTTTAATTGATTTATTTTATTTCAAAAAAGAGGATAACGTCTTTTATTTAATGTTTTTGTGTAAACGGTTCTTAGGGAATTAGGTGGCATTCACCGGTCAACGTTGAAGACAACTGCACCACCCTCTCCGCGCTCAATGACACTAAAATTTGAAATTATTTTGATTTTATTCGCCGCATATTTTTTGTGCCTTAAGGCTGAGATAAGTTTAAATTTCGATTTGCATTTTAATTGAGAGTTTTTTAAGAATTAAAATGAAAAAAACTGGAAATTTCTACCAAAAAATAATTTTGTTTTTTAAATTTTGAACACGGCTAGAAAAAATATCGTATCGTATCGTATCGTGCTCGTAAATATCGTAATTTTGGCCATATCGTGTATCGTAAAAAAAATCGTATCGTATTTTGGTGTATCGTAAATATCGTCGTGTATCGTATTTTGGGGAGACGATATTGACAGCCCTGATACTTAGGAAAAAACCTGGCAAGCCCAAGAATGAGTATTAACAATCACTCAAATGTGCATTTCAGTAACTTTATTTTATTTAAATTTTTTCAATTAAACTAGCATTCTTTATATTTTTTGGGTGAAATAATATTATTTTAAATTATTTTTTGAGTTTTTTTTCTTTCATATAAACGCAATTTATTGGGTTAAATTATGAGGTATTTTTTCGTTTATTTTTATTTTTGATTAGCTCGTAAACTTTAAAATTGAGTTCGAAGTTGAGTCTTGGTTGTCATCGTTGTTATGTGTTAAACGATCTTTGTTTTGGCCGATTTTTATCGGGTTTGGCTACTTTTAATATTTATCGTTATATCCAGTGTGGTGCTCACGGGAATAAATTCTCATTTTTTAACTTTATTTAAATACAAATTAAATTTAACAATTTTTTACAGCGATGCCTTTTCATATCTTCGACTACATTATGTTGTTTAAGCGTGCATTGTTGTTTTTTTGATTAATATTTATTTGAATCTTAGTCATTTTTGGTCAAAACAAGAAATTTTTTTTGTTTCTATTTTTTTTGATTTTTATTTAATTTTCAAATTTGAATATCATTTAGATATTTTGTAACTAAACAAACAACAAAGGCATGATATTAAATAATTACGTTTTTACTTATTTCAATATTTAATATTTAAATTTAAAATATTTACAGTCCTTTTCAAATTTAAACGTGCAATAAATAAATTGTAATTATTATGAATTTAAATGTGCATAGCTATTTTTTTGATAAAGTTATTGAACATATAAAGATTGTTAATCGTTGACATTATTTACTAAAATTATTTAATTCTTCAATCATGACAAATATCTTTGTTATAATTACAATAATAATATTGGGGTTTTTGCACCTAAAATAGGGGAAAACTTATTTTAATAAAAATACTTTTTGCCCCTATTTTTGTCAGTATTTGGGCGTTTTTAAAATTTTTAAAATTTAATAAAATTTTGAATTTGTATTGCCAAGATCACTAATTTTTTGAAAAATTTTCATAAAAAATACAATAAATTCGAATACTAATTGATGCATGGAAAGTAAGAAATACAACAGTAAACATAACAAAAACTAAATATTAGCTATGTTTATTGGTAGTTTTTAACTATTTTGTTTATCTTTTTCCTTGGTATGCACCGCGTTGCATGTCAGCATCTTTCAGCCCCAGACAGCCGCAAAAAAGGCATTTATTGCGTTACAAAAAGCCCGACGCTTAATAGATAAATTTTGTTTTTCGTAACATTTTTCAATTATTTTTGAGATTTAATTATTCTAAAAATAAAAATTGATTACGCGTTCGTCCAAATTGGTATTGGCCGGAAAACGCCATGGATCCAAGATCAAAAGCGCTTAAAATATGGTGCCACCGAAGTCGGGCTGTTCGGTATAATGACGGAGATTACAAATACCAATGGGCGGCAGCTCCGCTGAGAAGAGAGAAAGAAACATAAGTACGCAGAAAAAATGAATTACCGAACTTTCTTGAAAGTGGGCAGTTTTATTGACGAAAATTATTTTATACAGTTCACATAATAACTTTAGTTTTTAAATATTTTACATCATTTTAATAAATGTCTAAAAATTGTTGACATTTTAAAGGTATTAAACTTAATGGTTCTTATAAATGCTTTAGTTTTTAAATTGTTATTTTTGTAATTTTGTTGTGTATTCGCATTGGGGCTGTCATCATACAGTTGTTTTGTTTATACTTATGCCTGTACATACAGAATTTTTAGATGCTGAACAACAAGAGTATTTTTTCTTTTTTATCGCGGTTTCTTTATATCGCTATTTTATTAATCAATTATCTTTTTATTAATTTATTGCTCATGGCTTTACTATTTTTCTTAATTTAATATTAAGTAGCCTGAATAAAATTAATGTTAATACTTTCCTAAAAATTTCAATTTATTATTTTATTTTATACTTACGGTTCATTCAAATAAATAATTTTCATTAAAATTAAAGATAGGAACCCATTAATTTTTGTGATTAGGATCAATTATAATAATTTTATTCAATGTTATTTAATGTTAAGAACTTTTTTAGATGATTTTATCATTTAATAATGTTAGGGGAAAATTGAAATTTTTTTATTCGTTTTTATAAGCTATAAATAGCGAGAAAAATTTATTGTGCCCCATAAGTCTCCGATCATTATGGGAGAGTTTTTTTTACAAATTGAACATTATTATATTTAAGCTTTTGATTATAAAGTTTCCTATTTGTTTAATAACAGTTTGATGAAAAATTAAGCAGAAGTACATCATGCCTTCGCCATTTTCTTCCATTCAGGTTGGTCCGCGATGTGGCCTAGAGAAAGGCCAAAAAGCAGCTCCTCAGCGGCCTTTCCGCCCAGCTTACTGCTATCTTGGCTTATAAGCTTGTATTATTTGTGGATGCTTTAGTTATTGCACTTAAAATTAAGAATTAATTATGAATTTTTGTAAACTTTTTGTTATGACCCTAAATTATTTATTAGGAACATTATAATAATTTGCTATTATTTGCAGACAATAAATTAAAAAGTTGTTTAAAAATTATTATTGTTTTTTATATAATATTTTAAACATTTTTATACGATAGTATGTTTTTTTATTTAAAAATTTAATTTATTGATTTTTTTGGCTAAGCGGTTACAGGCAAATTAATGTTTTATTATTAATTTCAAATTATTTTATAATTTGGGAACAATTTAGAAGGTTGTCAATTGGTTTAACGAATTCTTTTTCCACAAAGTCGAGTTTGCATTTTATGTTTTTGGCTATATAAATAGTATCAATTTTGATAAAATAATAATTTTAATCAATTATTTCCGTTAAAATTTATTTGAGCTTGCGTTTCATTGTATGTTTTAAGAGGAATGGTTTTAAAGGCAAATGTGACTGAGTCTTTGAGAAATATTCTTGCATTACCATTTATGTACAATTTTAATTAAGCCTGGTTTAAATCAAGATAAAGCAAGCATTAAGCGAAGCGCAGATGTTCCGCAATTTTGGTTGCACCATTTTGTGCAGCTGTGATTTTAAAGATTTAGCACTAATTAAATATTTACTGAAGTGATGTGCTGTGTTGGGCTATGATGCCCCAAGCAACATCGATTATGTTTAGCTATAATAAACTATTGAAGAGAATTTTTTGAATCTGCTTAACAATAAATGTATTTATTTTGTGTTAATTACAGTTGCAAAATACTGTTAATTGTTTATTTGTTTAATATTGATAATTTATCCATTTTTTACTTTTAGCATATAATAGTAAATTTTTGGGACGAAGGACGATTCGTTCCTCTTTGCCCAACTTTTTTGAACTTTTTGCATTATAACTTTTTTTCAATCGAACCAAATCAAATATTTTTGATATCATTCGAAAGCAAACACTCAGTAGAAGCTATTAGCAAGGAAAAGCTAACCGATTGGCCAAATGCCAAAAAAGTTATGGCCATTCTGGCCAGAAAATTCAAACTTTCTGATTTTCGGGCCATAACTTTTTTGGCATTTGGCCAATCGGTTAGCTTTTGCTTGCTAATGGCTTCTACTGAGTGTTTGCTTTCGAATGATATCAAAAATATTTGATTTGGTTCGCTTGAAAAAAAGTTATAATGGAAAAGTCGAAAAAAAATTGGCAAAGGGGAACGAATCGTCTTTTTCCCAAATTTTTGTTAACCTGCAGCCTTTGGCTTATAGATTTTGCGAATCCGCATAAACAATAAAGTTATTTTTATTTGGTTTATACACTTTAGAATTTATTCTTTGAACTACTTT
This sequence comes from Globodera pallida, assembly GCA_020449905.1. Lineage (NCBI taxonomy): Eukaryota > Metazoa > Nematoda > Chromadorea > Rhabditida > Heteroderidae > Globodera > Globodera pallida. The sequence continues at coordinate 1,581,631 of JAIXHY010000021.1, read as the reverse complement.
TGCTCTTTCGTTTTCTTGTTTGTATTATTTTAAATAAATATAAATAACGTTTCATTACACTGTTTAGCTTAATAAAGATTTTTATTTTATTTTGGTAAATTTGCGAGGCAGCGCACATGTTAAATAGACAATAATTCAAAGCGATCATGCAAGAGCAAAGTATTTATAAAACGATTTTTTAAACAAAAGTTTGTTTATTATATGACATTTATTTTTTAGCCGCAAACTCGACGCAGAGTTATCAAATTGTATGTCAGTTGCAATTTTTCTTCCATAAATTTAATAATTTTTGATTTTAGTTTATCCAATATTTGCATATACTTAGGCATTTTTAAACATTTCGCCAATTGTTTTATAGTCATTTGTTTTTAAATAATTTATTTGTTTAATCTTCTAAGTAACAATAAATATTTTTAATAGAGTAGACTTTTAATTTTGATTTACTTAAATATTTTATCATTATTCCAAGTTGACGCTGGGAGTATGCTTTTGATTTGGTCGCTGGTGAGCATTTAAATCATTATAATTTATTTCTTTTTTTAACTAAACTTATTATTAATAAAAAATTATCATGCAATGATTTTTAGATTTAATAATTTTGAAACAGTTTTCCGTTTATGAAACAACGCGAAATGGAACTGGAACTGGTAAAGCCAAAGCGCTATAGACACAGAATTTATTAAATGTGAAAATAACAGCATCGAATTTGACGTTGTTTAAACAAATTATCTAATTAAACGAAAAAAATTAGATGCGTTACTGAAAACCGAAAAAAAAATAAAATAAATTTAAGACAAAAGATACAAAGAGTGTATATATTTTAACAATTCAAAAATAAAAATCGCTAAATAATTATTTACATATTTTATTTAAATTTTGTTTGAATTAATCATAAAAAGAATTGAATACTTTTTTTGATCATATGTGGATCAGCACACATCATTATTAATACATAACTTTTTTGTGGTTTTATTTTTAGTACAAAAATTTTCTAAACTTTTTATTGGTAATAAAATGACTAATTTTATATCGTTGACTTTTGCCATTTTAAATTTGGAAAAGAGGTTCGGAATGGTGCGCCAGCGGTCTCAAGAAGTCAAATTTTATTTTATATTTGAAAGTTAAAGTTAATAATTATAAGCAAACTCAAATGCTACTTTGAAATAACCACAAAAAATGTACTGACCAGAGTGTGTGGGTCGCTGCAACGTTTATACTAGTATATTCATTTATTGTGAACAAAAATAAAATTAAAGTAATTAATTAAAAGAATATCTATTAAAATAATGTCTTTCATTTTTGCATAATATTTTAATATTTTGCTGTGACTCGTTGGGTTTGTCTGTGCTTATCTGCGACTTTATTTGTATATGTAGTTGTAACATGTACTCTTTTTTAGCTGTAATAAAAATTACCGTAGCACTTGAACCGAGGTTCGTGTGTTTGCAAGCTTATAAATTTCGAATTAATGGGGAGCTCTTACATTTATTTTTTTGAGTTTTGGCTCATTATCAGTAACTTTTGAGTGCATACATAAGCATATTTGTATCATTTTTTAAAGTTTGACTTTAATCTTAAAGCCTTAATATAATATTTTTAAACAATCCTACAACCCCATACCCAATTGGCACATTATGCCAAAGCGCCACTAAAATTGACTGAATTGTGAAAACGACAAATTTTTAGAAGTTTCTTGAATTATCCGTATTAAAATGTTTGATTATTGTTTATTTAAATTTAACTGATTAATTTAAAATCTATTAATTTTTAATTAAATTTTCCTCCAGTGTTTAAATATTTTATATTTTTCAGAACTAATGTTTAATAATATAGGTGGTGGCTTTCATCGAAATACATTAAGAGTTTGATTTAACTCAACCAATTTTGTAGATTATTTGATATATTTTCCCCACGATTATTTAATTTAAAATACATAGTATTTCTAATTAAATTTGAAATTAAAATTTTTTAAATACATGTTTTATAAAATGTTAGAAATCAAAATATAAATCTTTATTCACCGCACCATGCCGCAACCTCTTCATATTAATAAATTAATTAAATGATATATTTTTAGTTTTAATTAAAATTTGTATTAATAAATTATCATGCAATGAAATATTATTGATAATAAATTTTGTTTTTATTGCAAAAAAGCATTTTGGGAAATTTTGATTTGAATTCCATTTTAAGTTTTTTGGGATTTGCAACTGAAATTGTCTGTGTTGATTTTTTGTTAGATATTTTTATTTGATCTTTTAATTTGTGTTTAACTGTTTTTAATCTTTTTTTAATAAAAATATATTTTTTATTTATATTATTTTATAAATAGACTCTACTTTTATATATAGATTTAATTAATTATTTCTTTTAACTAAAGTTTCGTTTTATCTATTTTTTTTAAGGACAGAAGATAATCACGTTTATTACGCCTCCGTGATGCCTTACGTTGTGCTGTGCTTTTATCCTTCTATTCTTCTCCCAGCGATTGACAAATTAACGTAGTTGGGTAGTCATCTGGCGTGTGTTTGCGAATTATTTTATTCCGTTTGGTACAAAACACTCTGTCAAGTGATTTTATTTGATTTTTTTAACATTTGAATTTAAATGGAATTTTAATATTTTTACTAATTGTCTTGAATTAAATAGATTAAACCACCCTTTCCATTCCGCTCTATGTTACATGTGAATTACAAAACGGAAACAATAGTTTAAAAATTATCAGATGGCTGGCGCTCATTTGCTTGAACGTATAAAAATAAAAATGGATATTTTTGAATGTTGAGAAATCTTTTGGAATTTTAATTTTAGCATCATTTTTTGTGCTGCTTTGATTAATGGGGGTTTTATTAGGATAAGAATATATTAAATTTATTTATATATTTTCAAGTTAATTATGAAATTTTAATAGATTACAATTTTCTTTAATGAAGATTAATAAATTGTTCCTTTGCATAGAAATTGTTTGACACGCACAGCGATATTAAAAAGTAATTTAAAAATCATTAGTTTTAATATTGAATCATATTAATAATCAAAACCAAATAGTAAAAAATTACGTATAAAATTACAATCAATCGAATTTTATTGTACACCGTGTAAAAAAGTGATGGCGATAATATTGAAATGATTACTATAAATTCGCATTGAAGCGTGAGTGCAAAACTACAGCCTGACAACAATCAAAAGGAGCTAAGAACAGTAACATGATTTGACTTGAGGTCAATAGTGGGCAATTAAAAATGCAATTGAATTTTTATGAACTCATTTAGTCTAATAATTCAAACAAATAATTTAGCGTCCATATAAAATGAAGAAAATAAAAATATAACTTAATAAATTATTAAAAAATTTAAAACAGATAATTTTGCAGCCATATATCTAAAATAAAGAAAATATAAAAATATTAACTCAATAAATAATTAAAAATTATTCAACCAGAAACTAGAGCCCGGTAAAAAAAAATTTCCGGGAACGGGAACGGGGTTTTCAAAACGAACGGCACGGGAATCCCGAACGGGAATCCCGTGTTTTTCCCGTTTCCGTACTATTCCCGTTCAATTTTTAACGGAAATCCCGCGAATGCGCCGTCGGGAGAATTTTTTAACATTTTTGTTAAAAATAATTCCGCAAATGGATCCGCAATTGTTTCGGATAAAAATTTCGAACAAATACTTTGATAAAAAATTTAAAATGAGGTAAGAAAATTACCAATTTGTGTATTTGAAAACGGAATTATAAAGGTTTATAATAAATATTTACAATACAATTAGTGATTAACATTGGCTCCATAAAATACGATAAAAGGATAAATACTTGTGCATTGATTAATTTTTCTGTTTAGAATCAAATCTATACATATTGAACTACTTATACTTTTAAACCATTTAAAATATTTGCAAATATCAAATCACTACCAAAACGCAGTAAAGTTATAATTTCTTAAATTATAAAGTTTTTTAAGTAATTTTTTGTTGTGCGTTTAAAACAAAATTTAACTAAAAGTAAATAAATATCTAATATTATAAACAAAGTTAAATTATTAATTAAAGCATTTTTTAACAATTCCGAATTTAGTAGTTAAAAAAAACAATCAAACCCGGTGGTACAAAAGCTAAAATTCCTTAATAGTCAATTTTTATAAAAGTTAAGACTTTAATCTGTTTCTTATTTTTATTAAAATGTCGAATAAATTAAATACAAAGAGTTCTTGCGCGTTTTTGCGGGTTCATATCTAGGCCTTTTTTACAAAAAAAATTTAAATAATTAATAAATTCATTTGTAAAGAGAAACGATATTTGAAAAAATATTAGAAAAATTATGCCAAAATAGAATTAAATTAATGAAGTTATGTGATAGCAATTGTTTGTAAAAAATCGTTCCACAAAATAAATAGAACGTTGGGAATAAACAAAAAAAAATGATCAAATTAAACCGATTTTCCTAAAAATCGAGTGCATAATGAACTAAATAAATACATTATTAAAAAAAGAGAGTCTAAAATCTCTCCAAAAATAATTAATGTAAAATTAATTACATATGAGTCATCGCAATTCGTTGACTTTTAAAAGACTCATAAATGAAGTTTAATCTCACACTGGTGACAATTCTGGAACTGCACAAAGGAATCTTAGGTCGCAAAATAAAAACAATAAAAATAAACGTTAAAAACGCGCACACACAAAGAATGCCGAATTTTTTCCACAGTTTCAAGTTGCTAATGCACCTTGCGGCATATTAAAACTAATATTACGCAAATTTATTAAATCAAAAAACTAAAGCCTATTTAAATGCGACGTCAATGTTTTCCGATCTAAACCTCCGGTAATTGACTGTTTTGCCCTTTAGTCAGTTATTAATTTTATTTTAAATATATTTATATTTATTTTGTATTTAATGTAATTCAACCTTGACAAAGTTTTATCGTTTAATATTCTTTACGAATTTAAAATTGTTATTATTTTTTCCAGCGTAGATAGATGAGTATTGTCGCACTCTTTTGAAGTAACAATATATTATGCTTAAGTTGATTTTATTGATTTATAAAACTAGAGGTGATAAATTTGGTAATGCTATATTGTGACATATTAAATAATTTATATTTTTTTACTCACTAAGTTACAATTTAATTAAAATCATCGTAACCTTATTTAATTTTATACTTTGATTTAAAATTATTTATACTTTTGCAAAAAAAATTGGTATTTTTCATAAAAGTTAAAATCATTACTTTATTTTTTACAAGATTAATTTTTGGTTTTGCAGTTTTTTGTATTCTTATAATCTTGTGCAACAAGCTCGTGATCGTTTAGGAACTGTCTAAATTCTCGTTCAAAATCTTTTTTTTAAATAAAGGTGCGCTATCCGATAATATTAAATGGTTTTTATATTTTTGGTTTTTTTTCTACTTGTTCCAAAATGTGTAAAGCTTAAAATTGTTAAAATTGGTTTTTAGAGAGTAAAAATACTTATACACGGTAACTTAATCGTATTTTCTTTTTTTGTAAATAATAATTAAAACTTTAATTTTATTATTTTATTTTGTCCGTATTTACATTTTTATAGCAAGGTTTATTGTTTTTTTTATTATTTGAACTTAATTTTTTTTTTGCAAAAATATTAATACTTAAGATTTCAATATCAATTGTTGTCGTAAAAAAAACATTAATTTAAAAATGTGACACTGTGCATTCCGTACCTCTTCATTCTGTAAGCTTTAAAAAGGCAAGGTCAACTAAAAGGTGCTTTTAAGTGTCTCAAACTTTTAAATTTTGAATATGTTTTTATTTTTATAAAATATTACTCTTTTGCTCATCGTTTTTAGAATTTATGGAAAATATTTTTTCTAAAATTGTCTAAATGTTCTTCGATAATTTCTGATTCGGCTGGCTGCTTCCGGCGCAGAAGTTGCTTTTTGGTTAATCAAAATCTTTTTACAATTGCTTCAAGTCTATAATTATCTGATGTAGGAACTTTCTTATCCACATACAAGGTTTATCAGTTATTACCTGCATTAAAGCTTCATTACAAGTTACCCAGAAATTATTTATGGGTTCTTATTTTAGAAATTTTTTTAATTTTGTATCTGTAATTATTTTTTAGTTTAATTTACTGATCAATATATAGATTATAATTTTAAGTTTTCTCCATATATCCTTTTTCAGTGATGGATTTGGCTGAAAAAATTAAATTGAAAATCCATTTTCGTTTGTAATAAACGCACCCTTTTATTTATTAGCACTGTATTTATTTTTAAATAATGTTTAGTATACGCATGTGTTTACGGCGTGTATTTTTGTCGCACCAATAGAACTTGAGCAAAACAAAAGATGATTTTGCCTTTAAAAAACAAATTCTTCTCCACCCTTTTTTGCGAGTTTTTGCACCTTTTTTTTCACTTGATAATTATTAGATTTAAATGTACAAAATGGAAGTTTTAATCCTTCGGTTTTTTCATCAGCTTTTTTTCAATTAAATACTTGACATTATAGATGGGCGCTTATGTTTAATAAGATTTATATTTATTATTATTTTAATTGAGTTTCTTAGGCATAAATAAACGATGCCTGCGGTGCGACAGAGGAAACTTAATTTGAATAAATGTTAAATTGAAATTTTTTTATTCGTTTTTATAAGCTATAAATAGCGAGAAAAATTTATTGTGCCCCATAAGTCTCCGATCATTATGGGAGAGTTTTTTTTACAAATTGAACATTATTATATTTAAGCTTTTGATTATAAAGTTTCCTATTTGTTTAATAACAGTTTGATGAAAAATTAAGCAGAAGTACATCATGCCTTCGCCATTTTCTTCCATTCAGGTTGGTCCGCGATGTGGCCTAGAGAAAGGCCAAAAAGCAGCTCCTCAGCGGCCTTTCCGCCCAGCTTACTGCTATCTTGGCTTATAAGCTTGTATTATTTGTGGATGCTTTAGTTATTGCACTTAAAATTAAGAATTAATTATGAATTTTTGTAAACTTTTTGTTATGACCCTAAATTATTTATTAGGAACATTATAATAATTTGCTATTATTTGCAGACAATAAATTAAAAAGTTGTTTAAAAATTATTATTGTTTTTTATATAATATTTTAAACATTTTTATACGATAGTATGTTTTTTTATTTAAAAATTTAATTTATTGATTTTTTTGGCTAAGCGGTTACAGGCAAATTAATGTTTTATTATTAATTTCAAATTATTTTATAATTTGGGAACAATTTAGAAGGTTGTCAATTGGTTTAACGAATTCTTTTTCCACAAAGTCGAGTTTGCATTTTATGTTTTTGGCTATATAAATAGTATCAATTTTGATAAAATAATAATTTTAATCAATTATTTCCGTTAAAATTTATTTGAGCTTGCGTTTCATTGTATGTTTTAAGAGGAATGGTTTTAAAGGCAAATGTGACTGAGTCTTTGAGAAATATTCTTGCATTACCATTTATGTACAATTTTAATTAAGCCTGGTTTAAATCAAGATAAAGCAAGCATTAAGCGAAGCGCAGATGTTCCGCAATTTTGGTTGCACCATTTTGTGCAGCTGTGATTTTAAAGATTTAGCACTAATTAAATATTTACTGAAGTGATGTGCTGTGTTGGGCTATGATGCCCCAAGCAACATCGATTATGTTTAGCTATAATAAACTATTGAAGAGAATTTTTTGAATCTGCTTAACAATAAATGTATTTATTTTGTGTTAATTACAGTTGCAAAATACTGTTAATTGTTTATTTGTTTAATATTGATAATTTATCCATTTTTTACTTTTAGCATATAATAGTAAATTTTTGGGACGAAGGACGATTCGTTCCTCTTTGCCCAACTTTTTTGAACTTTTTGCATTATAACTTTTTTTCAATCGAACCAAATCAAATATTTTTGATATCATTCGAAAGCAAACACTCAGTAGAAGCTATTAGCAAGGAAAAGCTAACCGATTGGCCAAATGCCAAAAAAGTTATGGCCATTCTGGCCAGAAAATTCAAACTTTCTGATTTTCGGGCCATAACTTTTTTGGCATTTGGCCAATCGGTTAGCTTTTGCTTGCTAATGGCTTCTACTGAGTGTTTGCTTTCGAATGATATCAAAAATATTTGATTTGGTTCGCTTGAAAAAAAGTTATAATGGAAAAGTCGAAAAAAAATTGGCAAAGGGGAACGAATCGTCTTTTTCCCAAATTTTTGTTAACCTGCAGCCTTTGGCTTATAGATTTTGCGAATCCGCATAAACAATAAAGTTATTTTTATTTGGTTTATACACTTTAGAATTTATTCTTTGAACTACTTTTGCTCTTTCGTTTTCTTGTTTGTATTATTTTAAATAAATATAAATAACGTTTCATTACACTGTTTAGCTTAATAAAGATTTTTATTTTATTTTGGTAAATTTGCGAGGCAGCGCACATGTTAAATAGACAATAATTCAAAGCGATCATGCAAGAGCAAAGTATTTATAAAACGATTTTTTAAACAAAAGTTTGTTTATTATATGACATTTATTTTTTAGCCGCAAACTCGACGCAGAGTTATCAAATTGTATGTCAGTTGCAATTTTTCTTCCATAAATTTAATAATTTTTGATTTTAGTTTATCCAATATTTGCATATACTTAGGCATTTTTAAACATTTCGCCAATTGTTTTATAGTCATTTGTTTTTAAATAATTTATTTGTTTAATCTTCTAAGTAACAATAAATATTTTTAATAGAGTAGACTTTTAATTTTGATTTACTTAAATATTTTATCATTATTCCAAGTTGACGCTGGGAGTATGCTTTTGATTTGGTCGCTGGTGAGCATTTAAATCATTATAATTTATTTCTTTTTTTAACTAAACTTATTATTAATAAAAAATTATCATGCAATGATTTTTAGATTTAATAATTTTGAAACAGTTTTCCGTTTATGAAACAACGCGAAATGGAACTGGAACTGGTAAAGCCAAAGCGCTATAGACACAGAATTTATTAAATGTGAAAATAACAGCATCGAATTTGACGTTGTTTAAACAAATTATCTAATTAAACGAAAAAAATTAGATGCGTTACTGAAAACCGAAAAAAAAAATAAAATAAATTTAAGACAAAAGATACAAAGAGTGTATATATTTTAACAATTCAAAAATAAAAATCGCTAAATAATTATTTACATATTTTATTTAAATTTTGTTTGAATTAATCATAAAAAGAATTGAATACTTTTTTTGATCATATGTGGATCAGCACACATCATTATTAATACATAACTTTTTTGTGGTTTTATTTTTAGTACAAAAATTTTCTAAACTTTTTATTGGTAATAAAATGACTAATTTTATATCGTTGACTTTTGCCATTTTAAATTTGGAAAAGAGGTTCGGAATGGTGCGCCAGCGGTCTCAAGAAGTCAAATTTTATTTTATATTTGAAAGTTAAAGTTAATAATTATAAGCAAACTCAAATGCTACTTTGAAATAACCACAAAAAATGTACTGACCAGAGTGTGTGGGTCGCTGCAACGTTTATACTAGTATATTCATTTATTGTGAACAAAAATAAAATTAAAGTAATTAATTAAAAGAATATCTATTAAAATAATGTCTTTCATTTTTGCATAATATTTTAATATTTTGCTGTGACTCGTTGGGTTTGTCTGTGCTTATCTGCGACTTTATTTGTATATGTAGTTGTAACATGTACTCTTTTTTAGCTGTAATAAAAATTACCGTAGCACTTGAACCGAGGTTCGTGTGTTTGCAAGCTTATAAATTTCGAATTAATGGGGAGCTCTTACATTTATTTTTTTGAGTTTTGGCTCATTATCAGTAACTTTTGAGTGCATACATAAGCATATTTGTATCATTTTTTAAAGTTTGACTTTAATCTTAAAGCCTTAATATAATATTTTTAAACAATCCTACAACCCCATACCCAATTGGCACATTATGCCAAAGCGCCACTAAAATTGACTGAATTGTGAAAACGACAAATTTTTAGAAGTTTCTTGAATTATCCGTATTAAAATGTTTGATTATTGTTTATTTAAATTTAACTGATTAATTTAAAATCTATTAATTTTTAATTAAATTTTCCTCCAGTGTTTAAATATTTTATATTTTTCAGAACTAATGTTTAATAATATAGGTGGTGGCTTTCATCGAAATACATTAAGAGTTTGATTTAACTCAACCAATTTTGTAGATTATTTGATATATTTTCCCCACGATTATTTAATTTAAAATACATAGTATTTCTAATTAAATTTGAAATTAAAATTTTTTAAATACATGTTTTATAAAATGTTAGAAATCAAAATATAAATCTTTATTCACCGCACCATGCCGCAACCTCTTCATATTAATAAATTAATTAAATGATATATTTTTAGTTTTAATTAAAATTTGTATTAATAAATTATCATGCAATGAAATATTATTGATAATAAATTTTGTTTTTATTGCAAAAAAGCATTTTGGGAAATTTTGATTTGAATTCCATTTTAAGTTTTTTGGGATTTACAACTGAAATTGTCTGTGTTGATTTTTTGTTAGATATTTTTATTTGATCTTTTAATTTGTGTTTAACTGTTTTTAATCTTTTTTTAATAAAAATATATTTTTTATTTATATTATTTTATAAATAGACTCTACTTTTATATATAGATTTAATTAATTATTTCTTTTAACTAAAGTTTCGTTTTATCTATTTTTTTTAAGGACAGAAGATAATCACGTTTATTACGCCTCCGTGATGCCTTACGTTGTGCTGTGCTTTTATCCTTCTATTCTTCTCCCAGCGATTGACAAATTAACGTAGTTGGGTAGTCATCTGGCGTGTGTTTGCGAATTATTTTATTCCGTTTGGTACAAAACACTCTGTCAAGTGATTTTATTTGATTTTTTTAACATTTGAATTTAAATGGAATTTTAATATTTTTACTAATTGTCTTGAATTAAATAGATTAAACCACCCTTTCCATTCCGCTCTATGTTACATGTGAATTACAAAACGGAAACAATAGTTTAAAAATTATCAGATGGCTGGCGCTCATTTGCTTGAACGTATAAAAATAAAAATGGATATTTTTGAATGTTGAGAAATCTTTTGGAATTTTAATTTTAGCATCATTTTTTGTGCTGCTTTGATTAATGGGGGTTTTATTAGGATAAGAATATATTAAATTTATTTATATATTTTCAAGTTAATTATGAAATTTTAATAGATTACAATTTTCTTTAATGAAGATTAATAAATTGTTCCTTTGCATAGAAATTGTTTGACACGCACAGCGATATTAAAAAGTAATTTAAAAATCATTAGTTTTAATATTGAATCATATTAATAATCAAAACCAAATAGTAAAAAATTACGTATAAAATTACAATCAATCGAATTTTATTGTACACCGTGTAAAAAAGTGATGGCGATAATATTGAAATGATTACTATAAATTCGCATTGAAGCGTGAGTGCAAAACTACAGCCTGACAACAATCAAAAGGAGCTAAGAACAGTAACATGATTTGACTTGAGGTCAATAGTGGGCAATTAAAAATGCAATTGAATTTTTATGAACTCATTTAGTCTAATAATTCAAACAAATAATTTAGCGTCCATATAAAATGAAGAAAATAAAAATATAACTTAATAAATTATTAAAAAATTTAAAACAGATAATTTTGCAGCCATATATCTAAAATAAAGAAAATATAAAAATATTAACTCAATAAATAATTAAAAATTATTCAACCAGAAACTAGAGCCCGGTAAAAAAAAATTTCCGGGAACGGGAACGGGGTTTTCAAAACGAACGGCACGGGAATCCCGAACGGGAATCCCGTGTTTTTCCCGTTTCCGTACTATTCCCGTTCAATTTTTAACGGAAATCCCGCGAATGCGCCGTCGGGAGAATTTTTTAACATTTTTGTTAAAAATAATTCCGCAAATGGATCCGCAATTGTTTCGGATAAAAATTTCGAACAAATACTTTGATAAAAAATTTAAAATGAGGTAAGAAAATTACCAATTTGTGTATTTGAAAACGGAATTATAAAGGTTTATAATAAATATTTACAATACAATTAGTGATTAACATTGGCTCCATAAAATACGATAAAAGGATAAATACTTGTGCATTGATTAATTTTTCTGTTTAGAATCAAATCTATACATATTGAACTACTTATACTTTTAAACCATTTAAAATATTTGCAAATATCAAATCACTACCAAAACGCAGTAAAGTTATAATTTCTTAAATTATAAAGTTTTTTAAGTAATTTTTTGTTGTGCGTTTAAAACAAAATTTAACTAAAAGTAAATAAATATCTAATATTATAAACAAAGTTAAATTATTAATTAAAGCATTTTTTAACAATTCCGAATTTAGTAGTTAAAAAAAACAATCAAACCCGGTGGTACAAAAGCTAAAATTCCTTAATAGTCAATTTTTATAAAAGTTAAGACTTTAATCTGTTTCTTATTTTTATTAAAATGTCGAATAAATTAAATACAAAGAGTTCTTGCGCGTTTTTGCGGGTTCATATCTAGGCCTTTTTTACAAAAAAAATTTAAATAATTAATAAATTCATTTGTAAAGAGAAACGATATTTGAAAAAATATTAGAAAAATTATGCCAAAATAGAATTAAATTAATGAAGTTATGTGATAGCAATTGTTTGTAAAAAATCGTTCCACAAAATAAATAGAACGTTGGGAATAAACAAAAAAAAATGATCAAATTAAACCGATTTTCCTAAAAATCGAGTGCATAATGAACTAAATAAATACATTATTAAAAAAAGAGAGTCTAAAATCTCTCCAAAAATAATTAATGTAAAATTAATTACATATGAGTCATCGCAATTCGTTGACTTTTAAAAGACTCATAAATGAAGTTTAATCTCACACTGGTGACAATTCTGGAACTGCACAAAGGAATCTTAGGTCGCAAAATAAAAACAATAAAAATAAACGTTAAAAACGCGCACACACAAAGAATGCCGAATTTTTTCCACAGTTTCAAGTTGCTAATGCACCTTGCGGCATATTAAAACTAATATTACGCAAATTTATTAAATCAAAAAACTAAAGCCTATTTAAATGCGACGTCAATGTTTTCCGATCTAAACCTCCGGTAATTGACTGTTTTGCCCTTTAGTCAGTTATTAATTTTATTTTAAATATATTTATATTTATTTTGTATTTAATGTAATTCAACCTTGACAAAGTTTTATCGTTTAATATTCTTTACGAATTTAAAATTGTTATTATTTTTTCCAGCGTAGATAGATGAGTATTGTCGCACTCTTTTGAAGTAACAATATATTATGCTTAAGTTGATTTTATTGATTTATAAAACTAGAGGTGATAAATTTGGTAATGCTATATTGTGACATATTAAATAATTTATATTTTTTTACTCACTAAGTTACAATTTAATTAAAATCATCGTAACCTTATTTAATTTTATACTTTGATTTAAAATTATTTATACTTTTGCAAAAAAAATTGGTATTTTTCATAAAAGTTAAAATCATTACTTTATTTTTTACAAGATTAATTTTTGGTTTTGCAGTTTTTTGTATTCTTATAATCTTGTGCAACAAGCTCGTGATCGTTTAGGAACTGTCTAAATTCTCGTTCAAAATCTTTTTTTTAAATAAAGGTGCGCTATCCGATAATATTAAATGGTTTTTATATTTTTGGTTTTTTTTTCTACTTGTTCCAAAATGTGTAAAGCTTAAAATTGTTAAAATTGGTTTTTAGAGAGTAAAAATACTTATACACGGTAACTTAATCGTATTTTCTTTTTTTGTAAATAATAATTAAAACTTTAATTTTATTATTTTATTTTGTCCGTATTTACATTTTTATAGCAAGGTTTATTGTTTTTTTTATTATTTGAACTTAATTTTTTTTTTGCAAAAATATTAATACTTAAGATTTCAATATCAATTGTTGTCGTAAAAAAACATTAATTTAAAAATGTGACACTGTGCATTCCGTACCTCTTCATTCTGTAAGCTTTAAAAAGGCAAGGTCAACTAAAAGGTGCTTTTAAGTGTCTCAAACTTTTAAATTTTGAATATGTTTTTATTTTTATAAAATATTACTCTTTTGCTCATCGTTTTTAGAATTTATGGAAAATATTTTTTCTAAAATTGTCTAAATGTTCTTCGATAATTTCTGATTCGGCTGGCTGCTTCCGGCGCAGAAGTTGCTTTTTGGTTAATCAAAATCTTTTTACAATTGCTTCAAGTCTATAATTATCTGATGTAGGAACTTTCTTATCCACATACAAGGTTTATCAGTTATTACCTGCATTAAAGCTTCATTACAAGTTACCCAGAAATTATTTATGGGTTCTTATTTTAGAAATTTTTTTAATTTTGTATCTGTAATTATTTTTTAGTTTAATTTACTGATCAATATATAGATTATAATTTTAAGTTTTCTCCATATATCCTTTTTCAGTGATGGATTTGGCTGAAAAAATTAAATTGAAAATCCATTTTCGTTTGTAATAAACGCACCCTTTTATTTATTAGCACTGTATTTATTTTTAAATAATGTTTAGTATACGCATGTGTTTACGGCGTGTATTTTTGTCGCACCAATAGAACTTGAGCAAAACAAAAGATGATTTTGCCTTTAAAAAACAAATTCTTCTCCACCCTTTTTTGCGAGTTTTTGCACCTTTTTTTTCACTTGATAATTATTAGATTTAAATGTACAAAATGGAAGTTTTAATCCTTCGGTTTTTTCATCAGCTTTTTTTCAATTAAATACTTGACATTATAGATGGGCGCTTATGTTTAATAAGATTTATATTTATTATTATTTTAATTGAGTTTCTTAGGCATAAATAAACGATGCCTGCGGTGCGACAGAGGAAACTTAATTTGAATAAATGTTAATTTGGGTTAAGCCATATTTAAATTTATAAAAATGTATATGTTTTAATTTAATTTTTATAGTTATTTTTGCTAATGCGCCTCGTCTGACACCATTGATTTTTTTAAAGCATTTTATATTTAGTTATTTTTTGGATATCTGCATATTATGTAAATCAATTTAGAAATTATGCGTTCATTCATGATTGGGTTTAAAGTTTAAAAAATCATGAAGATTAATCTTTTAAGATTTTTATTTTATTTAATTAAAAATAATTAATTGCTAAGTAATAAATTTTATTTAAAAATTGTTCTTTTGGTGTAGATCATAATTGATGTTCTTTCGCACACTTAATTTCATTTTAAATTTCTTAAATGCGAATTACCAGTTTTTTAAATTAAACAAGCACACATTAAACATCAAATATTTTAGGTTGATGGTTTGCCTTTTAAATTTTAAAAAAAAAATTAAGATTCCTAACAAGAGATAGAACTTTTTTATCTCAAGCTGTATATTCTTTACTTTTTTTAGTTATATTGACAAATTAATTAACTTGTTTTTCATTATATGTGAAAGTCATTTAATAGTTTTCAACTTTATGTTTGAACTTAGTTAACCCTGTGCGATATTTTTTTATTAATACATATGACTTAATTTCCTTTTTTTGCTTGAATCCTGAAATAAAAATAAAAAGGAATTTAAATAATAATAATAATTGATTAACGCAATTGTAAAAACAAAATTTATAAATTATAGCCGTAAATTACCCTGGTTTCATAACTTATTTTCTTTACAACGTCAATCAAGCAGGCTGCTGTCCTAAGCATACTTTATTAAATTAAGTGTAAATTCAACTGAAAAGATAAATTGATCCATTAACCTTCCATCTTTATAATTTTTTAAAAACATTAAAAAGATTTTTTAATTGAATCAAATCAGTGTGAAGGATAATTTCAAATGCTGAAACTGTGCTTTGTAAGCTAAAGTGCATGGAAACACCGAATATGATAATCGAATGCTTAAATTTAATAACAAACAAAATAAAAGCAAGCTTACAATAAATGCATTACTTAAACTTTTTAATTTATTATTTAAATATTTTAATTTCATCACTATTTAGAGGGAAATTTTATAATCAATTTCTCCTCTTCATACATTTTAAAACGTGTAAACTTTGTAATAAAAATTTTGTAAATCGTTAATGCCTATAATTTTCCTGTTATATGAGCAAATTATATACTAATTTTTAAAAAAAAGCAAAAAATTAACTTATATGTAAGTTGTATCAATACAATTTGTTTAAAATAATTCCCTAAAACATATGAAATTTCAAATATGGACTATATTGATTACACAAACTTCAATAAAAATTTTTACATGTGATCATAAAAGAAAAATCACCTTATTCAAATTGGTGACCATGATGTGAGACAAACTCTGTCATTTTTCAAGAAATTTTCTAAAAATTTCAAAATTAAAATACAGTCAAAACAAAGAAAAAATATCACTAATTTTCACGTCACGTATTATTAATATATCATGAAACCTAAATTAAAAGATATTTAATCTTTTGTAATTAAAATAATGTGAAAGTTCCGACTTCCGACAAACAAGCACATTGTTCAGCCCGTTTGGCGCCGCAAAAAAATGTATTTTAAAACCAAAAAGGACTAAAATTTAATATAAGAGCTGATTAATTATTTTTATTTTTTAAATCCAGACCTCAATAAATCAACAGACAGAGTCCGATCCAAAAACAACTCATAAAACCCAATTGGAAGTATTTCTGAAGATTCTTTCAGGTATTATTTTATTGATCGCGCAATTAACAACGGAAAACAATTGAAAATACTCAGCGTCATAAAACCTCATTATTGTGAGCATCACATCAAAACGTGACGCAACGATTGATAAAGTAAAAATGATATTTCAAAATAAAAAAATACAATAATATTCTAAATTCAAAATATATCAAAAAATGAATTTAAAAAAGACGTATCAATTTAAATATTTAAAGAAAAACTGGGTAAACCAAAATTTTATATAAGGGCATAGTAATTTAAGAAGCATCAACAAAGGTCGCACGGCGTATTATTAACTCCCGAAAATTCATTTTAGTTACACTTCAAAGCTGAGCACATTCGTTAAATTCGAGTTGATTATCATGTTTTACTCAGTAAAAATTATATAACCGACTGGTTACAATTTATAATCAAAAGAATAATTAAATAAAAAATAGTAAACGTATAAATTACTTTTAGCGAAACATAAAACTAATTATTGCTAATCATCTACAAAATTAATCAAACGAGGGCACCGACACACAATGGCGCCCAAAAAACCAAAAGAAGCGGATCGCTTTGCGGGGCAGCCGGCTGCAGCAGATACCGATTCAAAGAATAACGCCCGAGATCACTTTAGAAATAAAAAAAAGATTAAATCAAGAAACCAAATTAAAAAAATAGATTTGTTAACTCGAAATTTGACAATGTGAAAATTTTGGTTTTTTCAAGTATTGAAATCATCAAAATCCGATTTGGAATGCATACAGTAAAACATAAAAATATTTTTAAGACTATAGTCCATTTATTTCATGTTGAGTATAAAATAATCGTAAATCGATAAAACAAGTTTATAAAATTGGTTAATTATATTGAATAATTAATACATTTATATTTACCACTTTTTTATTTTTAAATATGCTGTTTTATGTAACATTCTTATTGAGTTAAAAGCTATAAACTTTAATATTTATTAATAATATTTATTGGTTACAAAAAGATTGATATACTTGAAATAAAAAAAATTATTATATAGTAAATCAATTTGTTGAGCAAGTGGACCACTTTTAACGAATTGGGTACGTCTGTCCATTGCGCCGTACAAAGTGAAAAGTGTCGAACATGACTCGTAATGGTGTTCCATTTACTTCAACGTGGTTTTTTCATTGTTAATTTTAGCAGACGAATAACCTATAATTAATGCCTTTACATTTTTTTAAATTATTTTATTTATTGTCATTATTTACTTTCAACATTATTTTTTTGATTTAAAATCAACAACCGCAGATCGTATTTTTGCTTTTTTCTTTAGTCAGGACATTAATGCATGAATTTGATTAGATTTTTAATAGACTGATATAAAAAGATTGCAAGTATTTTGATGTTTTTAATTTTTTTCTAGATTGTTTTTTATAGTTTTAAATTGTTTTTCCCTTCGTTAAATATATTGTACGTGTTTAGAGGTAATGATTCTTTACCGTATTATTCTTATGTTTATTCTTAATATTGTTTGAATTATATTTTTGGTTCATTAATATTTTATATTGTATTTGTATCAAATTTTTCGTATCATGTTTTAAACAAACTGCAGAAAGAAGTTTTCTCACTTTTAAAAATTAATGCTTTTATTAAAGATAGTTTAAATAAATACATTTTAAATTTTGTTTTAAAAATTTTTGCGATGTATAATTCAGCATTATTTGATTCATAATATTAAAATAATTGGTGTTTTTATTGCGTTTTGGCATATTTTCAAAAAGTTGTTTTTCTTTAAATTTAGACTTTTCAAGTCTAGAAATGAAACGAAAGCCCCAAATAAAGCTGGACGATTAATGATTGATATCACCATTTATTAATTTTACTGTTTGACAAATTGGGCTGGTTGTGCACAGTTCCTTTGCGACGTTGCTAAACTGATAATAAAATTTTCTTAAAAAAGAAAATTGCTCGGCAATATATTATATTATTTTGTTATTTTTATTATTTTTGTTGTTTGTTATTAAACTTTAAGCAATTTTTTTATGCCTGCATATATGTTTTTCTGTATATGAGTTGTCTGTTTATATTTATGCTCAATTAATTCTTTTTTTGTAGAGAACAATAAAAATTTTATTTTTAATTTATATTCGATCATATGTAATAAATAATGCAATTTAAACACGTATTTTTTGAATTTATCTCCTTTTTTATATTAACATTATTTATTTTATTTTTGTGCACATTACTCGTATACACAGAACAATCGTTTTTTTAATTTTCTTGTTTGCTAGCTGTGCTTGTTTGTCTGAGGTTTGTACTTTAAAACAAAAATTAATTGAGGTGAATCTCAAAAATAATATATTTTATAAAATTTAAATGGCTTTATATAACTTATTCATATATATTTTAAATATTAGACGTGATTTTGGTTATATTCTCTATGCCTTTGGTTTTTATTATACACTTGGTAATTTTTTCAATTGTTTAAATATTAATATAAGTTTTATTTAAAAAGATTTTGTTTGTATTCTTTAGGCTATGTTTATTTGACCTTTTTTTTGTTATGGCGTTATGTCGCCATAAAAAGGCGTTTGTAAACAACTCTACTAATTATTTAAATATTAAAAAAATTAAAACATTTTTAATATGCAAATGAAGCATTAAGCGACTTCAAAACCCTTCATTAATTCTTTTTTTAAACAAAAAAAATAAAGAGAGAGTTTGGCGGCAGAAAAGCGTCTCATATAAGCCAAGTTGAAGAAAAGGATATGCCTATAAAATAATGAATAATGAAAAATTCTGCTGCAGCCAAACAGTACAATCAAAGCAACATATACATACCCATTTGTTAACTACTCGTTTAAACTCATTACCGATATGTGAATCTATGTATAACTTTCGGCATTATACGGCATATGGGAACATGCCGGGCTTAGAAAGTTTTGTTTGCAAGTTACAATTTGTCTATTTGGGCGAATTATAATAAAAGTTCAAAAATTGTCTTTTTTTAAACTTTGGTCAAAAAATGAATGCCTAATTATGAGGCCAGAGCAAAATGCTGCTACACCTTTTTCTGGGAAAATGCTGAGAGGAGTTTATCTGCAGAAATTATGTGCAAAAAATAATTAAAAAATAGCAACAAATTATTTGGATAAAATATCAAATATGCTAATTACTACTTAAGAATTTTGCATTTTTAAAAACCACAATTAAAATAAACGGGGAAAAAAAACACTGCTCGCCGCAGCTCACAACATCGATTTCAGCATGTATTTCAAAAGAAATTTTAAAAAATGCTTAAATTCTTTTAAACATACGTTGCCGGATCCGACCTAATTGAAAACATTTCTCAAAACCTTAATTAAATTAATCACAAATAAACTCATTTTATATAGTATATTTTATTTAATAACTTAAAATGTGCTTTAATTACATCTTAAGACAAAAGTTCTTAAGTTTTGAATTTAATTGTGCTTCTTTTATTTATTTTTTTAGTACAGTTATTAATACATGAACCTTTTTTCTAAGTAAGCAAGTATAATTTAATGGAAAAGCTATTTATTTTTTCTTACAAATTAACATAGATTTTATGACTATGAACATTATTATTCCTTTCAGATTCAAGGATTGGGGCACGTTTTTGGATCTGGTGTATTTTAGTGGTATAAATATTCGTAATACTTGTGGATAATTAGATTTCTTCATTGAAATTAGAATAAAACTAAATTCTTTTTAATAAAATATTAGTTATATCATAACAATAATTATTTGTAAACTCTATACATTTCTATTGCATTTGCTTTTTACAAGGTTTTCATGTTTTGATTGACGAATAATTTCTAAAAATGATTTGATTTGGCATTTCTTGTTCTCTGATGAGGTTCTTGATTTCAATTTCTGCATTTACAAGTTATCTTTTGAAAAACATTTTATTTTAATTTTAAGACAAACGCATAAATGTACAATATTTGGAATTATTTTATATTTTTTTGTCAATAATTATTCGTCTTGTTTAAGATTCCGAACTTGCGTGAAGTTTATCATATTATATTTTAACTATTTAAGTTTGATTGTTACGACCTTCACCGAGGCAAGATATTTGTAAATGTATTTTACATTAGAAAACAAATTGATTTGTAATTCGATTTATATATAAGTGTAGTTAAATATTATAAAGATGCGTTCTTATATTAATATTAAATATTCATCAGCCGTTTGTAAACAACTTCTACTAATTAAAAATATTATTATTACTTAATGAAATTTAAAATTAAAATAGGTTATCTTAAAAGAAAAATAAAGGCAATTAATTTAAATTCACACAAGAAACTTAAAACACGCCCACTCAAAAAATGAAAGCAACTGTTTACATTATTGTTTTCGGGCAAAGTTCCAAAAATCCGATTTGGTATTTAATTAAGGTTAAATCAAATAATTTTTCGGTGACCATAAATTTTAAATTATTTAGTTTTATATAAAATGGGTTTCTATTAAAACATATTTGCAATATTTAGTAGAATTTAAGGTATCAATCCAAAAAAAAATCTTTAAAAAATATATTGAAATTTTGAAAAAGGTCAAAAACGCAAACCTTAAGAACAAAAAATTAATCTTCGTTTCAAACAATATTATAAATTTTAACAAACGAAATTTAGCACTTTCATCAATTACGTAAAATGACTAAATTTTATAAGATTTTGAATAAATTGATCAATTATTACACATATTCATTTAATTTATAAATTGAAGTTAATGTTGTGACAAAATAAATAACAAATAAATATTGTTATCAAGAATCAAATTTTTGAACAAGTAAATTATATACATATATGTTAGTTTAAAATATATTTACACGTAAATAAATAATGCAAATGTCGCAACATATAATTCTTCTACTGAATAAAAATACTGCGATTTTATCGTATAATTTAACCAGGGTAAATGCATTCAATTTTAAAAAAATTAAATAATATCTACTATTTAAAATTATTTATTTTTATTATTTTTGTAATTTATTATCAATATGTTGATTGTTCTTTTGAATATTATTAGTATTTGGTTTTAAAAGTTTAATTTATTTCTTTGTTATTTTTGTAATAATTATTTGGTCGCAAATAAATCTGATTAATTTATTTTATTGTACCTTAACTCTATGGGCTCCATCTCACCAATCCAAATATTTTTTTCATCGACTCCTTCATTTTTCTTTGAATTGCCAATTCTGCTTAGTCCGCATAAATTTTATTTTTTTTTTTTTAAATTTTATAGCTTTAATTACTTTGTCTTAAATCCAACTTCCAAACCACGTTATTGGTCGTATAGCAAAGCTAAACATTAATTAGAATGATTTAAATATTGTTGAGTTTTAAGTAGCCAGCAAGTTGAAAAAGCTGCTCAATGTCAAACAGCTATTTTAAATTTGCAAATTGTCTATTGCGCTCGTTGCCAAGTTAAATATAATTTTTTTACAATAGTGTTTTTTAACGGATTATTATTTAGTTTTTATAAGTTTAAAATTTATCTTCATTGGATAAAATAAGTTTAGACATGCCGTTTGTCACATAGAAAATTCAATTTTAATTATTTTTCGTTGTATTTTTTGAAATTGATGATGACTTTTGTTAAGGGACTATTAGAAAACTATATGTGCATTTAATATTGATAATTTAGGTTAGAATTTTCTACAAGATGATTATTTAAGGCTTTAGTGAGTTTTAAATAAATTTAAATATTTTTAAAGAGTAGGTAAAACCTAAAAATCCTAGCCCTGGCAATAAAATATTGAATTTTTGAATTTTTTTATGTTTAATCATTAAACAACCATAAAGTTTTTGTGTCTTCTTTTACATTGCAGTACTATTAGAAAAATATTTTATAACATCATAATAAAATGATTCAGCATATTTAATTAGAAGATTTTTAATTAAATTTATTTATATATTTAAGTTTAATTGGTAAACGATTCCCGCAATAATTATTACCTATTTTTTCAGTGACAAAATCGTGCTTTCGGCGGGTAGCATTTTCTGGTTGCTCCTTATATTTGCAATTTTGTACACTTTATATGAATATTATGCAATCAAACTTGCTAATTGTTGAATTTGATCAATAAGCATTAACTAAAGTGATCATTGATCAAACATCAAGATATAATTTTATTTACTATCAATGTTACGCAAAAAATTAATTTACAATCCAGAAAGCATGCTGTTCCAGGCTCCCATGTTCAATGAAGCCCGCAAAAAAACATTATCGTTGCATACACTAGCCAATACATTCGCAGCCAACTATAACAGTGATAAATAAACTAACAAGTAATAGAAATAGCATGCAATAATTTATAAATGTGAAGCACTTGGATTGATTATGATAAAAAGAATAAAAAATCAATGAATTATGCATGTATTGTTAATATATACAAAGCATAAACTCTGAAAATTATACTTTTATCTGTCACTATTTTGTATATTCTCAAAAAGTGAGTACAACAAAAATAAAAATTTGACAAATTAAAAAAGATTTAAATAAATTATTATTGTGGCAATTTGAAAGTCTGAAAATTCATAAAAACGTAATTTAAAAGTTAGAAAACAATTATACAAAAAACAATATAAAACGTTAACTACAAAAATGAATAATGGATAATATTAGTAGTAAGGAGCGTCCGTAATGCGTTCAGATAAATAAGATTGTTCGGCAAATTTGTTTGGCAAACAAATGGGCGGCAAAAATTTACGCATAAAATTAAAATTCATGTTTTTAAATTTAGTTGTAAAACCCCCAAAGAAATAGTTAACGTTTGATTCTGATATTAAAGTTAATTAAAAAAAATTTTTTATTTTTTGTTTAAAGCTCAACTAGTAAAAGCTAATATGATGTTCTATTAATGGACAAGTTCATGTGTTTGAGTTCTTTTAACTTTTGATTTTCTTATTTGTAAAATTTTAAATAGAATATTTTACTTATTCAATTATAAATTGTTTAAAATAAAACAAAACCAGCAGCAGCAAGCAGTATCATTTATCATCATTTAAAACAGATCACCGTTATAGATTTTTCATAAATCAAAAATCTTGTCCTCAAAGATCTTTACATACAAATTATTTATCAAAACCCGTCGGGGCAATGGAACGATTCATTGCATGGCCAATCCCAACGACATAATGCCCGGGTCTTATCTTTTGCTTAAATATTAATAATTTTTAATTTGAATTCAATATTATAAATGAGATAAAAATATCAACGATACACAATGAAAATGTATGTGGTCTTTTACCACCCATCGCTTTTTACAACAAATATAAGTATACAAATAAACAATTAAATAAACTACAATATAAAGAATGAACATTTTGTTACTTTACCAAACACTTATCTATTTTAACCAATAAATTTATAAAAAGTACGCTGAAAAAATAATAAATTTGAATTTCAAAAAATACTACAGTCGGGTCTCTTCGTCAATCAACAAAGTAGTTATTTTTATTCTCTAGGATAATTAACATTAATGGATATAATTTGTGTTATTCTTTTGTAATCATTCGTATACAAGTTGGAAACCTATAGCAAATTAATAAAATTAAAATATAAAATACTTAATAAGAAATCTTAAAATTTCTATGTATGAAGGCAGTGTGAGTCAAGTGATAAAGATTAAATAACTATCTTGGGCTGAAAATCAATAACTTGAAATTCAAAATAAAACAATTAATCGAATACACATTGCAAAAAATAAATTAAAATTATGATTAATTCTTCTTCAGTATTTGCTATACAAATTCATTTTTATTCAATATAAATAATGATAATTAACAGCAGTTGCACTTTCATAACAGAAGGTCGCACAGAGGTCAACAGGAATGCCAAAAAAAGATAATTTGGCCTTTAGCGAAATAATCCAAGAAACGCAAAAAGAAAACTTTAAAAAATAAATGCATTAACAAATTTAATAAAATGTTATGGGAAACAAAACTTACTCTACGGTTTAATCAGTTATAATGTATTATACGTAATCTTTTGAAAATGCATTACATTTCATTTAATGCGCAAGGTAACCAACTATGGAAAAAAACCCATTTGGATCAAGTTAAACATTAGAAATGTTGTAATCAGAACTTTGTGAACACATTTGGATTCCAAGTTGCAAATAATGATTAGGCTATAAAAACAATATATAATAATTTATTCTAAACAAGTTAAAACTTCGGGATTTAAAGAAAAACGGCATCAAGATTAAAGGAAGAACTTTATAAAAGGAAAAATTGACCAAATCCCGGTAAAAAGAAACCGGCACCATTTTTTGATTTATAATAAAAAATTTACAATATTCATTTCCTCAATTGAAGGTAAAAGTAACAAAGTTTTAAGAACAAATAAATGCCTTATTTTGCCTTGTTTTTCTGAATTTTATGATACTAAGTAATTAAGATCGCTCAACTTTGAACAAAGTTATACATTTTAAATATTCAGCGAATTCGCCAATCAAAAAATGAAATGAAAAAATAGTAATTGTATAAAAATTTTAAAAAAATTGGGATATTTAAGAAACTTTAGAATTGTTTACCACTGTAAATATGTTAAGAATGTTGGAAAAAAGAATTTACGTAGACGGGATCTGAATACTAAACCGCCATCAGTTCAACTGTCCTCACCACTCACCACTACACCACCACTTTTCTCTACAGAACTCCCATAAAAATACCATCATTAGGGGTGTATTTTTTTCATTTTTTAAACCGAAACCCGAAAACCGGGGGTACCGGTTTTCGGTTAGGCCGGTTTTACGACCCCCGGTTTTCGGTTTCGGGTTTTAGGCCAAAAATTGGGCATTTGGCTGTTGTTAGCAAAGATGTATTGCGCCATGGTCTAACCTCCGAGAAAGGCATGGGACGTAATCTCCGACGAC
The DNA here is from genome assembly GCA_020449905.1 of Globodera pallida. Taxonomy (NCBI): domain Eukaryota; kingdom Metazoa; phylum Nematoda; class Chromadorea; order Rhabditida; family Heteroderidae; genus Globodera; species Globodera pallida. Next base: position 1,556,091 of record JAIXHY010000021.1, on the reverse strand, counting down.
GAGTTCGATTTGAGATGCAGCAAATGATTTAAGTCAAAATAAAGTATATACAGTTTATATGTAATTTAATTTAAATATTATTTTACGCGTTATAATATTTTACTATATATCCTAAAGAATTATAAAATTTGAATCATATCTATTTACATTTTATAAATTCAATAATTATTAAACTTAAGAAATAAACTTATACACTTTAGTTAAAAAGTTATGGCCAAAAAATGAAAACTCTTGCTGAAAACATCGTATTCAAACGAAAAATCCGGCCAACACCGGGCAGACATGACTGCTAATGAATGGATGGATCGTCTAAATAAACAATAATAATAGTTCGTTAAGTTGTTAAAAGTTATTTTTAATAAATGACTTAATGTATTTAAAGGTTTTTGTAGAGCGTAATCTTTATGTAAAAAAAACTTAAATTTACAACAAAAACAAGCAACAACAATCAGTGGCATTGTAAAAACACTGTTTTAAACTGCAAATCTAACTACTTACACAAATGTACAATTAGAGAATAATAGCAAATATTAACATTAAAAGTTAATTAAAAAATTCAAATAATAATTATTTATACCTTATAAATTTAATATATTTCTTCTACATTTTTAATTAACTAAGCCAAAAAAGTCGATGTTACACATTAAATTTTTTTTAAACCCAGAATAATATAATTGTCACAATAAAGAATGGTCATTTTTCCCCTTGTTTTAATCAGGTCTACAATGATAAAAGAAGCACGGAAAAACAGCACCGAGACATGCCAGATGTTGTGGCTGCATCCAGACAACGCGGACAGAATCGTGAAGTGCACAAAATAAAAATATCTTTTGTAGGAATATACAAAAAATAAATTAAAACAGATTATGACAAAATAAGAACATTAATGAATAACGTAAGCATTTATGAATATTACTAAACAAGTATAAATAATTTTAATTTTTTATCGTTTTAAATAAAATAATTAAAACTGACCAAATGCTAAAATGAAGAAGTTTTCAAATATTAATTTTTAAAAAGTTAAAACTTTAAAATTATGCTTGATTAATGCACCTTTGCTCGGGGGTCTTTTGTAATCAAATGACCTACCGTAATTAATAATTTCTAGCTGCTGACTAAGAAATAATTAATATACAAAAATAATATTTTTAAATTGAAATGGCATTGAATAATTGTAAATCTGAGAAGCAGTTCGCAACCATTTAAATATTAGAGCAATAGGCTAAATTTATAATAAGTTATAGAATAAAAAATAAAAGTAAATATAAATAAATTTCGCTATTAGCTGCGATTTTTGTATGCAAATTTTTGCCAGGGTTTTTGAAATAAAGTATGCATATTTCACCCTTCGATTGCATACAGCTCGCAAACCTCAGAAGGAACCATCCTCATTATCAATGGCACGTCTTACAGCTAAAAACAAAAATTATTTAGCAACTCAAATTCGACCATGGGCGATAGAATATATTTGTAATAGCTTTATAAATATTAAATCTTAAGCTTTTTTATATAATATTAAACGATTTATAATTTTTGAATTGAATATAATATTTGACCATTTTATGTTTGTGTCATAAATATATTAATAAAATACTTTATCAACACTCTTATTTTAATCTACCAACCTTTAATTTCTTTTTGTATTTTATCTGAAGAAATTTTGTTAATTTTTAATGTTTGCGTTACGATAAATTCATTTACTTTTTTTATTTATAAATTTACCACGAGTAAAACAACAACCCCATTACATTCCCGTATGACAATAATTAGTTAGACAAACTGTGGGTACTATTAAAAGAATTAATTTTAACTTGTTGGTATTCCGAAGCAATTTAAAAATTCAAAAACTTATTATATAAAAAACTCAAAACAGATATTTATTAAATTAAAAACTTATGAAAATTTTTTTTGTTAAGAAATACTAATCAATACAATAATTTAATATAAAGTTGAAATGCGACTGAATAGGCGATACAATATTTAACCCCAAATAGAACACGGTTAATTAAACATGTTATAATTCAGAAAAAATCATACTCATTAAAATATAAATCTTTTAATTTTCAATAAAAAACATCTAACGAGTTAACTATTATTAAAAATATATGTTAAAAATGTAAATACAACACTCGAATTTTGTAATATTTTTAAATTATTTTATAAAAGAATGCTAAACTTAATTAAGGCTTGATATTAAACAGCTATTTTGAGACCATTTGAGGGACATTGATGACAACGACAGCATTATTTCAAGAAATGCGCACTTAAAATTTCGTAGACGAACACAATTTAAAAAAAAAAGTCAAAGCTAAGTTGTATTCCTTTTAATATAAATATTTGTACACAGACCCAATCGAAAAAATAAAAAAAATAAAGAGAGTATTTTCTCAAAATAACCATTATATAAAATGCTTTTATCAAGAAAAACCATTAAAAAGGTGCTCTCTTTGATTTTCAAAAACTAAGGGTTGGTGGTGCCGTTGGGTTAAATTTGGCTTGTCTTGTGAAGAGATGAATAATAATGTAAATAATACTTGCAACGGACTTTTAGCTGCCTAATAATATTTTTACGAAATGCTATAAAAAAACATTGTCATCAAGATAAGAGAAAAAATTATTTTAAAACTTGATTATTTAATAATTGTTTGAGTATTCTATAAAAATCCTAAAACTTAAAATGAATCTCAATTTAATATTAGAATATAATTCTGTTTCAAACACTTGCCCGATTATAAAATACATTGCAGGGATTTGGCTAAAAATTTGCTCCTGAACATCCATAATCACACTCGCGTGCGTGCGGTGCGCAACGAACCAAAATTAAAAAATTCCTAATCAAATGAAAAGCAAGTTAATTTCTTATTACAGCGTAAATAATATTTTATTAATAAAATTAGGTGTGCAATTATCAAATAAAACTTTAAAATTTTTTTGCATATTCGATCGCATTCGTCTTTTCAAACTGATAAATTTTGTTAAAGAAATCGAATATATGAAAGTTAATAAAAAACTAAAATTTTATTTGAATAAACTCCCATAAACCCTAGAATTATTATGGATGGCTTTAACCATAAAAAAATCTGTTTGAATAAAATAAAATTAAAATAAATGGCATATAATATGCAAAAAAGTTTTTTTACAGATTCGGATTGAATGCATTAAGCCCTAGGAAGCCGGTGATTGCGGGTTGCCATCAAAACTGGACAACAAGACGGGCTACTCCGAATTCATTTATGCATAGGTGTGATAACAGCTCTGCCTGTCATTAAGAGAGTCATCTTGAATATTGTAAAAGCTTGAAGTTAATATATTTAAACGATTAATAATTGTAACAAAATTTTAAAACCCCTATAACCCCCTTAAAAACAATGCAATAAAATTGCTAATAGCTAAATATTCCGTTTTCGGCGGCGAAATTTACAACCAAGTCGGAAAACCGTTTTGTGCTAAATATTGTTTTTTACTAAACAAAAAAACTACCCAAATGGTAAATATTTGATGTATTAAAATAGAAACAAATGTAATAAAACACGTATTTAAAATTCACGGTAAATTGCTACTAATAAAGAACAAATGTTCAAATTACGCAATCTGATAAAAATGGAAAAATTTAAGTTTAATTAATATTACATAGTATAAATAATTATAACTCTACCAAAAATGAAACTGCCCAGGTATAAAAATATTTTTTGTTCTAATGTATTGCGTGCATTATAAATAATAAATTATTCGTTTCTAAACTTGAAATAATATTTAGCATCATCGTGTTGCTGGGCCTTTAAATAATGCATAGAATGAGTTCAAAGTAATATTATTTAAAATAAAATAATGAATAATAAATATTTATTATTTTTGCTCTGCTGTATTTCTTTTGCTAGCGTTAAATTTATTTTGCATTAAGCATTTTCAAATGAGAAATTTGAAGAACACACAAAAAACTTTGTTTATTTTCATTACATTTTAGCTGTGTAGAGCTCATTACAAATTTATACAATTAGTTTTTTGTCAAATCCATAGATTATTTTGGTACAATAGACTTTAATTTGTAATACAAACTATTGTTACTTTTTGATGGAGCTGCATGACATTATGCTTTTATTTGTTGATGGATTGTAATAATTATTTACTTTTATTAACTTAATCGGCAAGTTGATAGAATTGGCTGGTATGCAGGCGATTTTATTTTATTGAACATTTGTTTTGTACATATAAATAAAACTTTTTTTAAAATGCTTTTTTTTGGCATTCATAAATAAATTTGATTAATAGTTTCTTGATAATTTTATGCAAATATATCTCGGCTAATATTTATCACTTGTTTGTGGTAGGGCTTTATTCAAAAAAATAACCATCTCTGCCTCGGACTTGCGATCGACGATAATCGATGCGGATATTTTGTCAAATTTTAACATCAGTCAGTATCAACTTTTTCGGCACTTTTAAGTTATCAAGGCCATGGAGATTACCTAACATATTAAAATAATAATTTTAAAATTCAAATTTTTGATGAGATTTATTTTTAAAATGAGTTATTTAAATATTACAATTAAACATGTTATAAAACTTTGCTTTTTTTTTTATTGTCTATTGGTCTATTAAATAGATAAGTTAATTCGAGCTTTGCTTTATCGAATCTTAAAAAATAAAATTTTTGAAAATTAAAACATAATTTTTTTCCATATACTGTTAAGCATTGGTTAAGCATTTATCAAGAGTCTATTAAAAAATGTGGGAATGTTATATTTACCAAATTTAAATATTATTTATGTTAACTTTACCATTTTCATCATATAAAACTTTTTGTTTAAAAGTTAACAGAATTATTAAATTTATTTTTTTTTAATGTAAAATAATTTAATTTGATAATTGGAGAAATTTTTAATACTTTAATTCAAGTTTTATACTGTTTTATGAATTTGATCATTTATAAAATAAGTTTAGTTTGAAATTTAAATGTTACTGTATTGAAATGACAGATTTGTTGACTCGTCTTGCAATTTAAATAATCATTTTTTATTTTTTATATATTAAAGTTTATCTAAATTGGCACTTTAGAAATGATGTTGTCGCCATTTTTCATTTGTAAAATTAAAGTCTTTTTTTAATTTAATTTTGTTTGAATTTTTCTCTTTGAATGAAATTCTTTTAATAAATAAGATTTTTTTGTTTTTATCATGTTTGTGTTTTAAGTTTCTTTAGTAATCTAAAAAAAGAAGGTTTTTGCTATTTCTTATTTTATTAGATTAAATTTTTCTTAAATCAAGGGGATTCGTTCTTTAGTAAAACCATAACAAGAATCGTTAACATGCTCAATAAGAATGATTTTTAATTCAATAAATTGATTATTAATTATTGCATATTTTATCATGTTTTACGCATTAGATTAAATTCGTCTAAATCTTTGTAGGCCGCCCAACAGTCACTAATGATTGTTGTACCCCGGTAGAATCCACTTGCGAATCAGCGACAGAAGTGTTGCAGAATCCCTAATATAGTTAAATAATCCCTTTTTAACGAGAATTTCAATTTTACACCTTTTTTCGATTTTTTCCATAAACACTTTCCTGACTCTCTTTCCACGCCACCAAAAACCCATGAGCCCTCAACATAATGACCGCGGTGAAATTTACGCTTCCCAAACTTTGACTCATCAATTTCTACGGTACGCCCAGCGCCTCCCAGCTTTTTTGCATTTTCCAAACAGCTTTATATTTAAAAATTTTTATATTAAATTATTGGCATTCTTGCAATTTTAGGTAAAAATTTGCTGTCATTATTTGTCATATGCAGTGAATTTTGTTTTCAACTTTGGGGTTGTTATTTCAGTATATTATTGTATTTATAAATGAAAAATGGTAATAATTGTTTTTAATAGATTGTTATCCGTTAAATTTTATTTTTTGGTGTCAATTTGTTAATCACGTTTTTTAAATTAACATTTTCATTATACTCACGCGAAGGATTGCGTTGTGTTAACGATTTGTTCGCTGACATGTGCATAAGCTATGAATATTCCACAATTCAATGATCCGTCTTTTCTGTGTTTAATTTTAATTATTGGATTTTTGGTTTATGTAAGATGTGCATAATAATAACAAATCGATACTTTAGTTTAATTTGATAATTAAAGTTATAATTTTAAATTTCAAAATTTTGTGACGATTTACCAATTAAAATTCTAGACTTCCATTGTCATACAATAAATTTTGTGGTTTATTAATTTTTGTAGTCCATCAATTTCTGGCTGAATAAAATTAGTTTTAAAAAGAATATTTAGTTGTGTAAAATAAATATATTATTACAAAGGGTAATTTTTATATTAATGACGATCTCCGTAGAGATTTTTGATTGGTTGTAAAATTTTTCAATATTTTTTCTCTTTTTTTTTCTTGTCTGTTGTGTAAAAAAAATTAATTGATGTTACAGGCAAATGATATGCAATATATATTTGTTTAATACAGTTCAACAGACACAAGTGTTTTGTATTACTGGCGTTTTGGTCCTCCAATTTTCCCATCCTAAAACAATCCAATAATTCATATTTAATTAATAAACATGCTCAATTGGTCTCTTGTTTCATATACAATTGTATTAAACTTATAACTGACGCTTCAATGAGGCATATGATAAAATATAAATGACTCACCCCTCCGTCACATTTTCATTCCAACGTCTTAAATTTCAAAAAAAATTTAATTGAACGATTTTATAATTAATTTTAACTAATTTAATTTTTATGCCAATTTTAATCTTTATATTATGTAAAATGTCAGATAGATGTCATGTGTACTAAACTAATCAAGGCAAGCAAGTATTCATCGTTTTTGTTAGTGTTTAATCCTGAGTATCAAAGTTACGGTTAACCTTATGTTTATACTGCCTGTTGGAATTTTCACATATTTTATCTTTTGATTTATAGGTTATTGTTTCAGATTTGTTTAAATTTTATAACTAATATTTTCAATCAATGGACATAGCCTTTGACGTCCCACACTTAATACAGTTATTCTCCTGACAAGTATCCCGTTCACAGAGCATCATCAAAAAGAAGTGGTGTTTTTTATACTTTTGCATAATGTAAAATTTATCGTTTAAGTGCTGTTTTCTAAGTCTCTTCAAAACTATATTTATCAAGAATTATGATTAGATAAACCCTTAGTTTCTAAATAATTTTTATAAAGTATGTTAATTTAAATTTTTGATGAATTTTCTTTTATTTTTATCTCATTTAATTTTGGTATCATTGTATCAATTTTATTAATATTTTAATTTTTCAACCTTTTTAGTAAAGACATTCTGTCAATGTGAGGAGAAATCATTGCTAAGCATATACAATTGAAGCAAGCCCACAGGGAGCTGAACTGCAATCGAACAGGTTCTGTCCAGTTAGTCCGAAAGAAACTCTACTGTGCAATCGTCGCCCGTCTTCAACCAGAAGCCTGACAGGTATCAGAGAGGTCGCATCCCAGATCAATTCACAGATGAACTTCGCAAGGAGACTTGCGGGTGAAATCGGTAAGGCCGGGCACTCAAACAGCTCCCGGATCATTATAACAATTTATTGTTTTATTTTATTTTTTAATTTTAATCTTAGTGTCGGAAAATGTTAATTTATGAATATTTTTTAATAACCAAGATTAAATGAATTAATTAAATTTATTTGTAAACGTTATACAAATTATATTTATGCAATTTCTGCCGAACTTTTTTAAAATTTCTACCCAAAAGAGGTAAAAAATTTTGAATATCTTCGTTAAAACTTTGCTAGTATAATTGCCATTTTTAGAGTCGTATAAACTTGTTTTTTTACAAATTATGTTTTCCAATTTCCACTATTCATCGCAGCGGGTGTAAATTTACAGTTATAAATATATATTTTCTTCAAATAATCGCTTGGTAAATGCCGGAAATTAGGATATGGGAAATTAGCTCCGCAGATGCGAGCCAGAAATCAAGATTCTTGTTTTTTACTTTTTAAATTATGAGTAATTTTTTAATGGATCGTTATTGATTATTTTTGGCGAGAAAAATTTAAATTGATTATTTCATTTATATTTCTATATATTATTTTTAGTTTGACTAGCAATTAATAGGTTAGATATGAAAAAATAGATTATCTTAATAGAATAATTGCTTTAAATGTGACATTTTTTAAAATAAAATAAGAAATTAAGCTTTTGAAAGGAAATTGGTCATTTTTAAATTTAGGATTCTTTCTTAACAAAACGTTAAATTTTTTTAAACTTTTTTTTAGTAAATAATTTTTACAAATTTTAAAATCTAGTAACATTATATTTTTAGCCACATTTATATAATTTTAGTATATTGTTTTCAGCAATATAAATTAGTTTTGTCAAATAAAATTCATCAACAATAATCTATAAATTATATATGATTAAATATTCTTACACCTATTTATCTTTCTGAGATAAAGATACAATTTTTGGTATCAATTGAACTAAATGACAATTTTCTTTGAATGCCCTGTGTAGCGCAAACAAATAAAGCAACTAAACTTGAATTTTTATTTACTATGAAAAACCTTTTTCTAGGCTTACTTTTAAGTATTAGCTATTAAAGAGATTTATAATAAATAAGAAAATTATTTCTTTGTTTGTTTTTAACTTAATAAAGGTTTATTTATAATACAACTAACTCCAGGCACAATCGCATCCATCGTGATAATATTAATATTCTAATGAAACGCAGGGTTTAATAAACCAATTCTTAAAGTTTTATATTGGGTTGCATCCATTACGATTTTAAAAATATATATTAGCATATTATTAAACTTTAAATTTTACGTTAAAATTAAAAGTTACAAAAAATTAAATTAAACAAAAATAATAAAGCGCTAAATAACCATCTTACCAAAACAATATAATTCATTTATTTAAATATTACTTGGAAACAGATCGTAATTTCTTATATAGAATTAATTAGTTCGAAAAAAACCATTTTATATAATTAGACACCTCCAGAGAAGATAGAGCGTTTAAAACTTTCGTTTGCCTAGTGCATTACCAAACCCCAAATAAATTAAAAAAGAAGCAAAGTTAACAGGAAATATTGATCTATTAATTTGATTTGGCGGAACTTAAAATATTAATTATTAATAAACTAATTATCAGATTTAATTTGATTAAAGAAAAGATTTTTATAATTATAAATTTTAAAAATTTACCAGTACTTTTGCCACACGGACAGTTGGAGCCCGACGATAGCGTTCCGAACTTCGTCTTCTTCATTCGCCAGGTCGATGAAATTTGAAGGAATATAGGTGTACTGATCAGGCTATAAAGTTATTTAATGTTAAACTGGCTGGTTTATCTGGCGAAATTTCAGAGAAAAAAAGATAAAATATAACAATGATTTAATTAATATACGAACACTTCGGCTATTTTACTAATTCAAAAATGGGTAATAGACGCCCCAAAAGCCGGAACGATATTGGCTGGACTTGAGTGTGCGTCTTTTAATGACACACCACGCACTACACAAAGTTTAAGTGTTATTAATTCGCCATGCAAGAAAAAAGAGAAGTGCAATTGCACTGAAAGTCTTAACGAAATTATGACTGAAGCAATGCCTTCGACCCCTGTCACTGCAAAAAGTAGCCGTGTAGGTCGCCCTATCAAATTTAAAGGGGGACCAGGCAGGGGTAATACTTTGCATTCTATGAGTGAAAGTTCAATAATTGAAGATAGCTTTGAGCAAAATGAACCAATGGAGGTTGTAGAAGCGCTTAAAGAAGTGGATCCTAACCTCAAATTGGATGATGCACCAAGCACAGCAAATAATGTGAATAAAATTATTGATTTCAACACGGTACTCATGGAATTTGCAACAACCCGAAATGCAAATTGTCAAATAAGGCGATGGGCTGGCATTGGTCTTTATGCTGATGACTCAACATCATCAGGGCCCAGATTTATCGAAACATGCTGGAACTCGCCAGACGAGTGGCTAAACGACGGCTTCATTGGCGTTTACTTGGCATACTTAGCGTCCATTTCCCAGCGTAAAGTTGTAGTTGTGGATTCGCTTGTCTCGACTCCGAACACTGCTGTAGTTAGACGCAGTTCATTCAAAAACTACACATTCGGATATGACCCGAACAATGCGGCCGAAGTTATTCTTATGCCGTTGAACTTCCCAAATCACTGGACGCTTCTTGTCTACGATGTTGCGTTTGGGACGTTTTTTGCAGATTCACTGCATATAAGCAGAATGGATTCTGCCAGAAGTGAACTAATAAAGGACATCATTGTTGACATTGTCCCAGTTGAGCGTTGTTCAATTGTTATTGAGAACGTTAACAACTTGACGCCGCAGCAAGATGGATTTAGCTGCGGCTACTTTGTGTGCCTATATGCGGAGGCCTGGCTTATGAACCAAAGGACGTTCATTTTGCCAAATTTGAATATAAATTTTGAAAAAAAAAGAATTTTGTGGCACTTAAACGAGCTTTACAGCTCTGATAATGTGCCGTATCATCCAAGAGCGGGTGTAGCGTCACCCTGCCCATTTGTCAAGAGGCTGGAAATAGGAGGTGTTCAATCAACTTCCAAATTTGTTGAGCCAAATGTGCAATCGGATTCCGATGATTCCGACGATATCATTATTGTGGATGCTCCGGCCAAGGAGAAAAAGGAAGAAGAAAATATAATCTTCATCGATCCTCCACTGCATGAACAGGCAGTGCATCCAGCCTCGACGGCAATGAATGCTGTTCTAACACAGGCAGAATTGCCTGGTGAGAATCAAGCAGATGAATTTGCTTTGATTATTGAATCTTGCCAAGTGCAAAAACCAATCGCGCAAGCCGGTGAAGTAATTTTCAAACGGCCAAAAACGCCACCAAGGCGTTCCTCGCGCATTAAACGACTGAGCAACTCTCTCAGTCGGTCTCCGTCGCCCGCAGCAAAATGCGCGCCACCTACACAGGGTCTTAAATCAACAACGCCACTGACAAAGCGTTGCCATATGGTCCATAAGGGTTGGCACTGCGCTGCTGCGGCCGCAAAACATTTCCCAGAATATTATGATTCTGGTAAGCTCGGAGAAAAAAAGTGCCTTCATTGTGGAGCACATCTCTTTCAGCATGAAGACAGCAGCATATGCTGCCGCCAAGGGAGAGTTGAATTGCCGACATTAAACCCACATCCTGAGGAGCTCAAACAGCTCATTGTGGGAGACAACCAAACCCGCGAGGGGAAGGAGTTTGTCCGAAACATGTCGCGATACAACAACCTGCTTCTGTTTTTAAATAGAGGTAAATGTTCGGAATTTTTCTCTAAAAAATAATAGGTTTTATTATTATAATTTCATAATTTCTGTTTTTTCTTTTGTAAATAATATAAGTTGTGTAGTTTAATAATGTCTAAACTCAAGCATGTTTGGCTGTATTTCGAATAGGTTTTGAATATACTTTTATATTTAGGTCGATCATCTGACCTGAGCTGGCGAACACTGTCATGCAAAAATCCAACTACTTACTGCAAATTATATTTGATCGAATTGTATTTTGTAATACATGAGAGGTTTTAAAAAATTACAAATAATTTGTTTTTGTTCCTTATTTTGATGGAATTTTTTCTTGTTTAGATTAAAAAATGCGCTGAACATACGGATGCAACAGTGGCACTCTTCTCAATTGAAGGATGCATTAAAATTTATTATTGGATTAGATTGTAAAATGTATTTAAATTCTTTTTTTTTGTCAAAGAATTTGTTTTATTAACTGAAATGGTTAAGAATATCTTAAAAACATTAAATGACTTAAAACGCGTCAGACCAAATAAATTTAAATTTCTCTATTGGTTTTTATTGGAAAATTAAAAATTATTGATGTTTCTTATAGGGCGAATAACATATTTTAACTTTACTTTTTTAAGGTATCATTCGTAATTAATGTTTGAGACGTTATTTTGATGATAATTTAGTATTTATGTTTAAAGATACAAAAATTTCTTAATTTTATTTATATAAATAAATGTTTAATTTTTTCATTATATTTAGAAACTTTTAAATCGGTGTCTTTGTAAAATAAAATGCACTACTGATTTGATTAAAGTATGGGGAAATAACTTTGACGCATTTAAAAGTAGTAATGCCAGTTTGAATGATTAAATTGTTTTAAGCTCAGTTTAGCATCTCATTTTGGCATGTTTAGTTGTATAGAGGTTAATCTTAAATTTGACCAATAAATTTTAAGAAATTATGCAAATTTGAAACAAAATTTCCGGCATGTCCAAGTTTTCTTTAATCACACAAAAATTTATAGCGGATACCTAACAAAACCCTGCTTATCATATGAGCAAAAAGGTGAACAAAAACGCTGAAAATTTATATAATTAATATCGCCTGTATATGTGATGCATTAGCTCTAAACTAACTGAATCATTTATTTGATAATTTTTTCAATTGAATATTCAATAAATATATAAATATATTTTTTCGCTAATTAAAAAAAATTGTAGAAAATGTATCCGTTCGCACTTCTTTCTCTGCCACCCCAGAAATGCTTGCTATCTAAATCATCTGCAAAAAATGACATTGACGAAAGTAATTAGCCCGTGTCGTAAATTCGAAAACGAGACCATTTATTATTTACAATAAATTTGAATTAAAAAGTTGAAGTTGAAGGCAAAATCTTCAAAGTTTAAATGTTAAAGTTCAACGTACACTATAAAGAAATTAATAACATTTGTTATTTACATTTTATATTTTTTGTTATTTGTAAATTTAAACAATGCAATAAAATATTTATATACCAAAAAATTAAAATTGTCAACTACAGTCATTAAAGATTAGAGACGCAAAAAATTAATAATTCAATAAAAAATTTTAATGTTTAAATTTTGAATGATTTTTTCTATGTTTAAATTTTTTAAATTAAAATTATATTCCTCAGTTTAAACATTCAGCATAATTTTAAATTAATATTTAATTTTGCTTGCTTATTATGATATTTATGCGCTTGTAACTTCGCCCGAATATTTTAATCTAAATTCATATAATTTTTAAAAATTAAAATAATTTATTAACTATTTATTTCTTATGCTATAAAAAATGTGTTTATTTGTTTTTAATTTGAATATTTAATTAATTTATTCAATTTAAAATTATTTTTAAATACACAATTATTGTTAAATATATCTACCTAGTTCAGAAATTTCTTTCTGACCACCATCTTGATTTTATGTGTGACAAAAAGTGTTACTTGGTAAAGCAGAATAAAAACAGAGTGTTGCTATTAAAGTATTTTTAAGTAATATATTTAAAACACCAACGTAAATATGGCAAACATGCGAATCTTTAAATATTTTAAACAAAACAAGCAGTTAAATCCTTTATTTATTATTAAGTGCCAAAAATATAACGAATTACATGCTAAAGACAAAGTAATATATCTTGAGCTGGTCTTTAATTACGTATGTATTATTATTTAGTATTTTAGCTGAATTTAAAAGTAAATTTATATTTTTGTGTTCTAATTAATTCATATTGGTTATATTCAAATTCAAAAATGGCGGAGAGCGTTTAATAAGTAATTTTTTCTTTTATTTTTTGTAATGTCAGCACAAAATAATTAGCATTTTTACATGCATTTTATTTGTTTCCGAGTGTATGAATTTCTTGCATTGCTTTAAAACATTTTTATTTTATTTTATTAACTGAAATTTATGATGAAACCTTAATTTTGCAGATAATTTTTTGCTTGGCAAAAACAATTTTTCGCGTAATAAAAATAATTGCATAGTTATGTTTACAATAATTTAGATGACCTTTAACGCGAGGAATCCTCGATCCATCAGGAATGTTCCGCAGGTAAAGCCGCTGTAATATAATAAATGCATTTTTTTGTTTAACCTTAAATTTAAAAAAAAAATTTTGTTAATTATCCGATAAATTTACCTATTAAATAGCAGTTGTTTGTTGCTTTTTTTTTATGAAACCTTGCCCATAATTAAACAATTATTATTTTTGGGCATTGCCATCATTATTCTTTGAAATTTTATTTCTGCTTTGTAATTTTAGACTAAAAAATTATGAATATATACATATTTTCAAATTTCAAATGTCTATATGTTTTGGTGTCTTAATGTGTAAGAAATATTATATTGGTTTTATGGGTTTAAAAATTTAATTTCACATTAAAAATTGTAATTTATCTAATTTTTTCATGTTCGCCACTCATTTCGACTTATAGAATATTATTTAAAATTTTTATATTTATTAATTTGTTTTAAAAATTGTATCCGCCTTTAATTTATTCTAAGATAACTTCTTTCAGTTTATAGTAATTTATTTAAGGTTGGTAAGGCTGAGTGCGAATAGATAAAAGCAATAAAGTGGATACAATTGATTTGATTTGAAATTTAGCCCATCGTTTTCCAGGTGGTAAGCCAACTGGTCTTGCCCATGTATGATCATTAACTCCTTTATTATGCTTGTTTTATAAATAATATATGTTAGAATCTTATTTTAAGCTATTTAAAAACAGTTTAAAATTAAAATATTATATAAATAATTGTATTTTTTATGTTTTTTGTTTTTGCGTAATTAATGCACCCGTAGCATCTTAAAAGTCAGTTAATTTAATTCCACTCATTCTGTAATGTCGATTATTCAGTCAAGTTCTATTATTTTTACGTAATGACCTTTACTTATAAATGAAAATATTTATTATAAAAGGGTTTAAACCAGGGATGTCGCCGATGCAAAATGAATTTTTTTGTGTCTGTACAAATGTTATAGCCTTTTTGTTATGTCGGGAACATTTATTAATTCTAACATAGTATTTATTTTATTATTTAATTTGTTACTTTATTTTAAGTTTATTTCTGTGTTGTTTGAGTTCATATAATTTTTTAGCCGTTTTAAACTTTGCATTACATAACCTAGTTATTGGGTAAATTTTTCATTTGTAAATTTTTTTTGTTCAACTATATAGCACGGAAAGCAGCTATTTTGAGCTTCTGTGACTTTTTATTAAATTATCGCAAAGTATTATTTTCTGTTATCATATAAAAGTTATAGCAATCAATTTTTTCTACCGTAATGAAATTGTAAAAAAATGGTGGAATAATGTTATATTGTTAAAAATTTGGATAGTGCAATTATTTTTTAATTTTAATAATTTATAATTTATTGACTTTGGTGTAACTTAAAAACAATTCATGTTAGTAATAATATTTGTCAACATTTGTTCAAATTGCTATTTATTAATTCGATTCTTTATTTCATTTCTTATTTTTTTAAATTTATTTACTGCTCTTTTGACTGAACGCCCATTGCACTTTGCTCAATTAAAACGCATTCTTATCGTTGTTTATATATGCTGGCATATTCTCGTCGTATCCTACATGATTGTGGGAATACCGATGCGTGGCAGTGTTGAATTTAAAAATAAAAATAATTTGATTTACATTTATATTAAATAAAATATTTTTCTCACTTTATAAGATTTATGTCCACACAATGTCTTGATGTCATAGTTCTGTGCGTGGCTAGGTCAGCAGTGATTAGCCTAAATAAAAATAAATAAAATAGGCAAAAATGCTACTAAGTTCTAAACATATTATCAATATAAAAGCAAAAATAATATTAAAACGCCAAATTCTTTATACAAACAGTTGAAAATTAAAAAGAAAAAATTCCGCAGAAACAATAGTCTTTTTTTGTTATTTGTATCACACACATTAAATTTAAGAAATAATTTAAAATTATTAAAACAAAATTTGATAGAGCTTAATTACGCGCCGAAAGAGATGAGTAAGATTAAAACTACAGTTTTTTGCGTTTAGCAATTTTCTAGGCAGGTGCAGCAACAACATCATCAAAAAAACTACAACCAGAGCAGCTTTCATTTAATTTACAACTCGAAAATAAAGCAACCCACCATATTATAGTGTTTTAGATATAAAAAAGCAAAACAAATACTACAATTAAATACAAAAGAAATCACCAGCAGTGGAAAATTGTTACACACCGATAATAAGCAATTTCGTCTACTCACACAAAGAATCAAATTTTTAATTTTAAAAAATAGATGCTTTAATTACATACGTTCTAAATAAATTTGTTTTTTCTAAATTTAAATTTTATTTACCATTTTAAACCCATCTTAAAATGGTTACAAACTTTACCTTGTTAAATGCTTGTTAAATTGGAAAGAAACCATCCAAAAGTAAACAAAAAAAATATTGCTTTTAAAATTAAAATTAACGAAAAACTTAATTAGCAATATTCTGGATATTGATTTTAACTACCGAAGCAAACCCCGCTCATTTGAGAGTGTTTTAGTGAAGATTATTTATAGCGATGTTGGCCATCTTTGATTGGCGGCTGACTTTCTTCTAGTTTAATACCCAGTGGACCCTTGCCTGGCCACGCGAAGTTTGTTGGTATCACAAAATTGATATTTTCGTCGCCAGCTAATTTCATCGATTTTGAATTTTTTATTAATACATTCCTTAGTATAAATTTGCAAAATATACTACGGTAAATCTTAGAAGTATGAAAACATCAAAAATCTGCATACTATTAACAAAAGAAATTACGAAATGGTTGATTTCGTATTTAAATTATTCTCTTTTTAAATTTTAATTGACCACAGCTTTTATTATTTTTTATTGTACAATTTAATTTGGCTAATATTCACAGCTTTCAAATTATTGCACCCGACATACATTTTTCATGATTCAAGAAATTTTTTTTTTATTAATTAATTATTTCCCTTTTGATTCTTGTAGCTTTTTATTTTAATGTTAAGTTATTTAATTTTTTACTGGCAATCCTTTTATTAACACTTAAAACATTTAACTAATTTTTTAATTAAAATTAGTTCAGGATGTTGCTTAAAATACGTGTGTTGATTAATTTGATATAACAAAAGAATAATTTTATAAACAATAAAGATTATAAGGAGTGTATTCGTTTAAAATTGTTTAAAATCAATATAAATTAAATGAGTTAATTCCACTGTTCAGACTGCAGAATGACTAAATTAACCTCCAAAACATTTTACGGGTAATTTTTCAAAGTTCAAAAATATATCATTACAAATAAAAAATTTAAATCCTTTAAAAATTAAAATTTATAAAGAATATACATTAATTAAAAATAATAAATGTTGAAAGTTCTATCTTGCAACTGTTAAAATTGTTGGGTTGATCGGAATCCCGCTTAAAGGTTGTTTGGGCTTTATTGAGGAATTCTTGTGGTTTCATTTATACAAAAGAAATTGAAACACCAAATTAAAATAACGTATGACAGTCAATTTTAATAAAAATGATTCCAACATTAAAAATAAATTTATTTTATAGTAAAATACTGTTAAACGATCAAATAATTAAACTTAGAATCATAGTTAATTATTAATATAATTTCAATACAAAAATATCCAATTGATATTTATATTTTTTTGTTTTCTAAAATAATTCTTGATCTATAAAGTAATAAATTAAAATTGAGCATAAAAAATAGCAAAGTTTAATAGTTCTTGCATTCCGACGTCATAAAACATAATCCTTTAAATATTTTATTATAACTGGCTTAATATTGCAAAAATCCGACAATATTAAATATTAAAAGACGTGTCAGAAGACAATCCGAACAACTGCATTGTGACTGCTTGTATCGGTGGATAAATAAGCTACCAAGCTCAGATCGGGCGCAGCGCACGCGCCGGCAGCTCGTCACTCCTATGAAAACGATGGAACAATGCGGGAACATACCACAAGTTAAACAAAATAATATAAAAAAAGTTATACAATGTATTCACAGAAATTTAAACATATAATTAACGAATTTATCTAATCTGAATCTGATGATCAGATAGACCAAATGACGTTAATATTTCTTTTGGTAAAATATATTATGGTTTACCTATTTAGCAAGTTCTTTTGGTTAGTTTATTAATTGTTTATTTTCATTCATCATACTAGTACAATTTTAATCAAATAGTAGCACATAAAAATATTTGAAATCAAAAAATTTATTATAATATCAGTGATTGATGTCGTTTTGCCCCAATGTAAAGAAAAACACTTAAATAATTATTGTGTAAAACGTTTATTATATATGAAAAAAACTTGTATCAATACATCGTATACTACTAATAAGTGTTGGGTAAGTTGCAACGCAAGTATAATTTTATATTTTTCAATTTTTTGCATTGTTCATTTAAGGTTATTTAGTAAGAATAAATATTGGGCTTTGACTAGACAAAGAAAGGAGACATTATATAAAAAAATAAATTTATTGGCTATTTTTTATCATTTACTTAGTTTTTGTCATTTGAGTTTTATTTAACTTTTAATTTTATTTGTTTGGTTTCTATTTCTTTAAATTATTTTGTCCATTATAATTTGCTATTTTAATTGAGACTTCATAAAAAAATTTATTTGTTATGTATATGAATATTTTTGTTTTATTTTTAATATATTTTAAATTTGGTTTTGGAATTCCGACATTAAAACTATAATGTTTTTTTAATACTAATTAACTAACAAACCTTATTTTATTTAACTACAGTTTTAGTTTAATAAAGCAACCTTTTATTTCTTTAACTGTTGCTAAAAGAAAATTTGCAAATTGTGGGAAATTTAGGGGCAACATTCAGGTTTAAGTTTTTTTTTTACAAAATAATTTTTATTGAATTGGAATAAATAACTGCAATATAAATTGCTAGTCATTTTGGACTTTTTTTCTTATTGCTGAGATGGCGGCCATTTGTTCAAACAAATATTTTTATGACTTAATTTTCTTATCCTGAATAATATAATTTTATTAAGCCAATTTAAAATGTTTGTCGTCATTACTTTTTTTGTTTTGACACCTGACACGCTTGAACAAGTGACATTGGGCGAGATAATCCAGCATAAACGAATAAACCATTAAAATTAGCAAAAATATTACTATTTTTAAAATATACTTAAATACAAATATAGTGATTTCCTGAACCGAGTAAAATTGCATATTAAAATGTAACAACATTAAAATAATGGTAATTATAAATTAGAAAACAATTTTTATGTTTTAAAAATTTTTAAAGAATTGCCGAATATATATGAGTAAAGTTCAGACTGCAAAAATAACAAAGAAAGTTAAACACAAAGTTGTAAAGTTTATATCATAAGAGATTTTTTATATTATTTAGTCGATCATTAAAATTTAATTTTACACCGCGTCAAAATAAACTCCACAAATTCATTTGCGCTTCTTCAAATGATTTTTTCATTTGATGTCTTTTTTGAGTCCACTGAGCCATGTTTTTTCAAAATAAATCGAGACAACGATAGGAAGTAAAGAGTTAATTAAAAATTAAATACTAAGTATTCAATTTTTACAAATTCTCTAGCTTGTATTTTACTTAATTTTAGCGTTTATTTTTTAAAAGTAAACAGCGTTTATTTTTATATTATTTTGTTAAACTTGCTTCCCCAAAAGGGCTTCTGCCAGCGTAAAGCCTAATATTTTTTGTTTCGCGGATTCAACACTCCTAACTTTCTGTAACCAATAAACTAAATTAGACAAATTAGTGATGACGGAAGTTTAATTATTTAATTTACCTTTTAAATTTTTTAATAACTAGTCATATTATAATAGTTTGTGCTTAATAGAATATATATATTTTTTAATTACATATAAGAAATTTTGTTATTTATAACAATCTATTATAATTATTATTTTAGAAATCCTGCGTCAGTCTCGTCGGACAAACTTCCCACGTGTCGCACCTTGGCCCCTCAGATGTAGGCGCACCGGATCGTTGTAATCGATCGCCAGATCATTCATTTCTAATTGTGTTTGATTCCTAAATAGAAAATTTCACAATTTAAATGCAAAGTATTCATTGTCTGAATTATTCTGAGTACTGGTCGGGCTTTGGCTTTTTGTGTTCTGGTAGCCTGTTGATTTCTTAGGTAGTTGATTAAATTTTATCTATGGCATTTTAAAGTTCGGGACCAATTTTTTTTTATTGCCTTTTATTTAATTAAATAGATGGTTTACGTTAATACTTATACATTATTAGGTGAGAGGAATTAATGTAAAAACTGAGTTTGAGTTTAGTTTTTTTTTGAAATAGTGATATTTTAATAACTAATTTTATAAATTAGTTTTGAATTTATTTATTCGAACAACCCACGGTAAATTTCCTTATAGGCACAAGTTGAATTTTAACTGTGCTCTTTAATTTTCCATAAAATTATATGAATTTTATATTTTTACGCATTCCATTTCAATTAAATTTAAGGTGAAATTTTCTTTTAATCATATTTTATTTTAATATTCATAAATTTGTTCACAATGAATTTTGTTCGAACTATTATGAACCCAAATTTAAGTATTTTAAAAAAGATGCCTAAATTTAATTAACAAGGTTGTCTTTTAGGAATACAAACAATGTTTTTAAAATAGCTAAATGCTTTTAATATTTAGGTTAATTGTATTAATTACATTATATTTTATGCCTTAATCATCTTTTTTTGTTAATCCTATGTTAATTAATATTTTTATTTATATTTGAGTAACAATTTAATTATTTATATATTTTTTAATACTGATTTCGCGAATATAATAAAATTGGAATTTTAAATTTAGCTGGTAATATCAAAGCAAATCTATTTCAATTTTCATTAATATAACAAGTTTAAAATAAATGAGATTTTTTCTCAAAATTAATAACAGAAATATTTTTTAAAATGATTTAATATTAATTGGCTTAATGCCGTTAAAAATGTTTTTTCAAAAACATTCGATTAAATCCTTGAAATACACGTTCAAGTGTGGATGAATAAACAAAAAGGGAATTAATTATATTATTAATCGGAATAAACTTAAGCTATGTGTAAAGTTTGTGCCAATTTTTTCAAAAACCAATGACGACTTCAAAGATCTGAGAAAGGACCTATGTAGGTTTTTGTGTTTTATCTCCTAAATATTTGCTTTTGTACATCTGCTTTGTAGCATTATTTCCACGTTAATGGTGAATAAATGTTAAAAATCAAACTCAAACTCAACAAATTATTACAACGCAATCACAAAAAGCATGAGTACAATATTTATCACAAATAGTCCCGAAGGTATTTAACCACAATTTGAACATTCGTTAATATAATTAGCTAAAATAAATAAAACAAAGTCGAATTTTAGTTTATTTATTGAATTTAAAAGCAAGATTTTAATTATTAAAGTAATCGGAAAGAGTGATCGAGATTTTGGGCAATGGCCAGAGGCCTTTTTGTTTAATGATTAATTTGTTTAACATGTTATTTTGTAAAAAAAAACAAATGTATATTCTTGGGAAATGCACATGAATATGAACTTTGGTCTTTATCATTCATTATAAAAAATAAAAATAGTAATTTTGCTATATTACACAAAAATAATTCCAAACAATTATTTTTAAACTTATTTATATTTTTTCCTAAAAACAACTTTTAATCAATACAATTATTCAAATTTGCGATTATAATTAATGAAATTTTTAAAACTAACATTGTTTAAATATTCTTGACAAGATTTCACATCCATGGAATGAATTGAACGGCTGTCATTAAAACCCCAGTGAGTTTCAAAATTGAAAATGAGCGGTGACTGACTGATCAGAGAGTCGACTGCTTAAAAACTGATAGAAAAAATAGATCTCATATTTATTACGATACTTAAAAAACTGAAATAAAATTAAAATGAATATTTATATCAGCTAATTCTAAAATTTAGCAAAAAATATTTATTTCAGATATAAAAAAATTTTAAAATTTGCAATATTTTATCAAAAATTTTATTGCAAATTTACTACGGCCTATAGTAATTTATTTAAAAAAGGCTAAGATATATTTTAAAAAGTGAAAAAACTTTGCCGTGTGCTCGCTCGTCTTTCTTCTTTACAACCATTTCGTCTTGTAGTTTGCAACGTCAAATATTTTTTTTCCGCTTTTGCTTTTTTTTTTGACAAATAATTGTGTGCCATTTATATTAAAAGATTTTAAAATAATTTTTTAAAAATCGGTAGTAAATAAACAAATTTTGAGCAAATTAATGGACTCAAACCTGGTAATTTAAGTCAGTCATCAAATAAAGTTAATAATATTCCTTATACAACTAATCATCAAGTATCATTAATTCAAGAATTCGCTTGTGCCTGTCCAATAGGGCTCCAACCTCAACAGATATAATCGGATTCTTGGATGCTTAGTCTTTGTTTTTTATAATCATTGTCGTTTAAGTTTGACATTTAAAATAATATTTCAGCCCGCACGAATATTAAATTATAATGCCTTAATTTAAGCAAATTAAATTGATTTCTTTCAAATTATGTTATTTCTAAATAGAGGTCGGCTGTATATTTTTTAATCGCCGTATTTATGATGAACATATTATCACATTAAAGGTGTTTTCGCCATTGCCTTGATCGAATTCATTTTAATTTTTTTAATTATAAATAAAAATGGCAGATGGTTCATACATTAGCAAATTTGGCGTTAAAAAATAAAAATTTAAAAAATGCTAATAGTTTTTAGCTATAAAAAAATGCTTTAAGTTGTAGCTTTAGCCAATATAATAATTTCTAAAATTTTTTTCAAATTTTCTGATGCTTCATTTAATTTTTAATATAATAATCAGGCATTTCGATATATAATCTTTTTCCTTAAAAGTAGCTCATTGAATTGTCGCCGTTCTACTTTATTTAGTTTGCTATAATTTCGGTCAAAAAAGTGATTTTTTGAATTGAGTTTGATTCTGTTAAATTTATACAATTATAGCCTATGCGTATGCCTTCAAGTCAAACGGCCCAAAAAAAAAATTTATTTGTTGATTTTTCTTCTTTATTAACTAAACTTAATTTTTTTTAAACTTTAAATAAAGTGGGTACTAGTTTATTAATGCGGAGATTTAGGTTATTTTGGACACAAATATTATAATCTTTTTTGAGAAAAAATAAAACATTAAAATAAATGAAAAAGATGGTGCAATAGTTTTAATACTATATAAAAGATTACTTCTTCAATATAAAATCCATTTACAACTAAATAAAAAAATTGATAATATTAAATCCTTAAAAAAATATATAAAATCATTCTTTAACTGCTAAATTACTAAATAATTTAAACCAAATATTTTTATTAAAATCTATTCAAATGTTAAAGCCATTTATTTGAATTTATATCTGTAACTTCCATGCTTTAATTTTTTTAACAAGCCTTGTCATTATGTTTAAGCTTTTAAATAATAAGCTGTTTATATTAATCTGTTTATCAATTAAGAAACTAATTATATTTTGTTGGCAATTAATCGCGGACAAACCAATTAAGAAATTTACTTTATTATTTAATCGCTTCTAACGATGGTGTTTGCTATATAAAATATTTTTGGTTTTAAATCATTGCCAAACAATTGTTTCGATTTCTTGTTTTTTTTAAATATGACGGTAATGTTGTGGTTTAGAATAAAATTTAAAATAAGACTTTTCATATTTTACCAAATTAATTTTGTCATTCCGTTTTTTTTCTGTGTATTTAAAAAACTTATCAATTAGCTTATCTAATACCATTGATGTTTTGGCGACTAAATAGGTGAAACCTCTGTATTCTTGAAAGTAGAGAAAAATTTATTTGCATAATATTTATATTTTTGTTTAGAGCATTTTGAAATCGGCATTCCTACACACACCTTGAGACGAGAAATATAAATTTTTTAAAGAGTTTAAAAAGTGGATTGGCTTGGATGAACCGTTTTGTTGTGAGAAAAGTTGGCTGGCTTAATAATTAGTATATATAAGAAATCATAAAAGATTTCTAAAAATTGTATTGGAGCCAAAGTAAATTTATACAATTTTATAATAATAAAAACATATTCAAAATTTGCACTATAAAAGCAACTTTAGTTCCTTTTGTAATTTTTTAATGATTAACATTAATAATTTGATTATTGATAATACGAAAAAATAAAATTAAAAAATAAAACTATATAACAAAATAAAGTAAAATTGATTTTCAATTAAATGTTTATCAGCCAAATCCATCATTGAAAAAGGATATATTATGGAGAAAACTTAAAATTAAATCTATATATTGATCAGTAAATTAAATTAAAAAATAAATAGAGATACAAATATTCTAAAATAAGATATCATAAATGATTTCTGCGTAATTTGTAATGAAGTTTTAATGCAGGTAAAAACTGATAAACCTTGTATGTGGATAAGAAAGTTCCTACATCAGATAATTATAGACTTAAAGCGATTGTAAAAATATTTTGATTAACCAAAAAGCAACTTCTGCGCCAGAAGCAGCCAGCCGAATCAGAAATTGCATCGAACAACATTTAGACAATTTTAGAAAAAATATTTTCCATAAATTCTAAAAACGATGAGCAAAAGAGTACACACACGCGTCGGCCAAATTGCAAAAAAACAACACCAATTTTATTTTTAAAAATTTTTGAAATATTAAATTCCCTCTCATTTCTTAAATAAGAAAAAAACCAAACTAAATGAGGCCAAATATTTACAAATATATTATTAGAGCCAAGTTTTATTTTTTTAAATGTTTTTTTGTAGAATAGGGGATCATAAGAGAAGCCCAAAAATAGGATTCATTTCGAAAAATTTTTGAATTAGAGCGACTTTTTAGTCAATATAAATCAATATTTTGGCATTTCTCTTAAGAAAAATCCAATTTTTGGGCATTTTTCCGAAAATTTTTGATGAAATTCAATATTTCAAGTCTTCTAAAAAGATTACAGTTAAGGATTCTCGAATTAATCAATCTAATTAATTTTATTATTCTACAGAAAAATGTCAATAAACTTGCCCACGAAATGACGCAAGGACATGAATAATTACACCCAAACAATTAAGAAAAAAAGGCATAGCAACATTCAATTTACTAAAATCTATAAACGTGGATGTAAAAAAAATGACCAGAATCATACTAATTGGTATTACCTTATGCACATTTTTCAAAAGTGAACTGAACGCCTTTACTTTGACGACTGGCTTAGTCCCCAAGCAATGTAATATTGATTTTAATAATTCAATAAAACAATGAATTAAAAACAAGATACAACGCAAATAAATAGTAATTTTTAATATAACGACGGTTGATAAAATCAAAATTAAAAGCTTGAGCTAACTATTACAGTGAATTGTTGTGTAAATTTTATTAATCACTTGAAAAAACAAAAGAGTTGTTGGGAGAACAATGGGCATGTTATTTTCATTAATTGTTGAATTATTTAATTAAGAATTAAATTTAAAAGCCGAATGATTTTTTAAAATATATACCAATTCATTTGTGACGAGAGCCGGTTATTCCAACATAAATTTCCCCGTCGTTTCAACTTCATTCTTTTTAAATTTTCATAATACCGAATAACAGTATTTATTTGGAATTCCCGAACATTTATTTTGTTGTTTTTGTAATACTTTAATATTTTTATTTCTTATAAGTAAATTTTAATATTTAATCTTATTTAGCTTTTTATTTTAAGTAGTTAACTTTGTTTTTTTAGTTGGCAAGTACCATATGTTATTCTCAAATTTTTCTATCAAAATTTAAACCAAATTTAATGATACAGCTTTGGAAGGAAAAAATTAAATTTTTAATTGTAGTCAAATTAAAATTAATTAATTATATTGTCTATATTTGTTGACGTAGTTTTTTTAATATATTTGCGATGTGTTTAAATTTTTTTGATGCTATTTTTATTTAACCAATCCCATATTTCTAAATAATCCAGGGGCAATCGCGTTGGCACGTTTGGTTTTCGCGCTAGCTGCTCGGTGTTTATTTATCGGGTTGATATTTTTTAATTAAAAATTTACTCAGTTGAAGGTATTCATAAAATTTGGATTATCCAATAAGGGTGTCGTTTGTATTCTATCATTTTCAAATTTTGGCACGTTTCATTGACATAAGATATTATTTATTAGATATTCGATAAATTTTAAATATCATTCTTAATTAATTAGCGATTTAATTTTTGAATAGTTTTATTTAGTTATTAAATTTATTTTATCTTAGACAAACGCAATGAAGGTACACTTATGTGTTATTTTATTTCTATTTTTAATTTTTAAGCAAAAAATGTAACAATTATTTAATCTTCTTAAATATTAAAAGAATATATTTCAATATGAGCTATACTATTTGCAAAATTATTTATGTTATGATGTTTTGAAAAATTAAACACGTTACAAAACTTATTGCTTATTCCTTTTAAAAAATATTTACTTATTAATTTGTTTTGTTTTTATTTTTTTGGATTTTAAGACTTTTCCTGCATCGCGCAAGATAATATATATATTTGCATGCTTCCAAGAGGCATTATGTCCTGGCAGGTTTTCCCGTATTTTATTATTTAAAAAAATGTTATTTCAGTTTTTGAAGGTAGCAATCACAATAAACATTTTGATTACATTTGCTTAATGTATAGTTTATTAATGCTTTTTTAGATTAAAATATATTCGTTTATTTTAGTAGCATAGAATTAATTTGAAATTTCTAAAGAAAACAAATAAAAATTATTGAAATAGAAGTTGAGACAAAAATTAAATTAAATTAATTGTTTAAGTATTTTAGTTAAATTGTTGTAAATATTTTTTTACGACAACGTAATTGTTTTTTAGTTCTTTAAAAATTGTTGTGTTGTTACATAAAATTTTATTATCAAATTAGTATATTTTCGTCTTTTTGGACTATCAAAAATTGCGGCATATGAACGGAATAAATTTGTAATCCTGATTAATTATTTAAAAAACTGTTTATTTTAAATAATTTGCTAATTATAGCATAACAATGTCGTTAAGCGCTCTATTTTTGTTTATGATTTTTTATTTAAATTCTTTTATGTATCGTCGTTTATCAAGACTTTGAAATCTTTGAATATCAATTTAAATGAATGTATCCAAAAATTAAAAATAATAAAAGTTTAGATAAAATTATTAAAAAATTTAGAAGCCAAATTTATAAATTAAAAAAAATAAAAGTGTTAAAATCAAAATGTATATTTAAATAATAAAGTTTGTTATGTATCAATTAATAATATTATTTTTTTTAAAATATTAAAAAATTAAAATAAAATATACAAATTGAACCCAAGCTTTTTTTTTCAATAATAAATAAATCTTACATAAGAATATTAATCAAAATAATATTGAATCCTTAAAATATTCACCAATATTGGAATTAAACTTATTCATTTCGTTTTCTTTCGTTAATGACGATTTTCAACAACGCCGATGTTTTTTTCTGCTAAATGCGCAAAAATTGTATTTGAATTATATATAAATTTGAGATTAATTAGTTCTAATTGATTTACTTTTAAAGTTGTTAATTAACGGATTACCAATGTTTGATTAAGTTTTGGAGATTACTCAATCGACGAAAAGAATCAATAATAGTGAGATCGGAATGATTTTCTGGTATTTAATTTCAAATTATTTGGCTACAATACTTTTGGATCGGGCGGATGGGTTTTTGAATTCTCGATGGTCTCGGTCGCGCCAAAACGAGCTCGACCGGCGGCAAAGATTTTAAAATTTTGACTCAATTTGTAAGTGCAACAAAGATTTAAATTTAAAACAAAAAAAACGTACATCGCTAACCGTCACCGTCGAGGAAGTGAAGCAGAGTGAATGCGTTTGTACAGCGCGGCTGATGTGCTTCCTTTTTGAATTTTTGTAACGTATAAAATAATTAATTCAGAATTGACGCACCATTTTTATTTAAAATATGTTAACTATTAGTAGAATTGTTCATAATATACAATACATATTTTTATTTTTAATAGTTTTTTACTGCATTTCACAAGTTTTATTTCATTTCATTTTTTTGATTGGACAAATTCAAAAAAAATTGCAGTTTTTTAAAATTTTGGGTGCAAATCTAGATATTTTTGAATAATAAAAAAAAATTTGTTTCACCCCTGACCATTACAAAAAAAAATCCCCTGTAGCCCCCGGTTCATGGTCCCGATCCTGGCTTTCACGGTATTAGCCTTCTTTATCTAGCAGAATGAAAAATGGCAAAACTTTGAAAACAAATAAGATATATAAAATGTTAGATCGATCCATTCTTTTAATTTTTATTGCCCAGGAAATGAGAAAATAGGGCCAAAGGACACTTCAACCTTGTCAGTCACTTCGAGTGTCACGCACGGATACAGGTCGCCATCAGCCGCAGACCCAAACAATCCGATGGTATCTGCAAAGCACATAAATTGGTAAGCAAAAAATATTTATTTTTATTTATAGTCGGTAAGATTTTCAAAAAAAAATTTTAGCGACCCCAGCCCCCGAACAAAAATATTTTTTGGCACAAAAAAACAGACCTGTATAAGTCCGAATTCTGTTTATTGCTTAAATTTTCCCTTTTTTTAATTTTTCACCTAAATAACGGCCACCCACTGTGTAGTGTATTTGGCGAGATGCAAGGTTGACACCGCAGCCTATTTTTTGGCCCATTCCAAACTTAGGCCAACCAGGGATGTAAGGCCGTCCATAGGAGTGTTTGTAATTTTGTTCAACTTAATTTGGTGAATTTTATAATTGGTAATAAATTTTTTTTATTTTAAATTTTAGTTTATTTAAATCAGACACAATGCAGAATAAGCGGAAGCCACCTATCAAACAGCTGTCTGTGTATATTCTAATTTTTCAATCAACAAATTCGTTTCAATAAAATAGTGAATTTAAACTCTTTAATTTTTTTAATTATCTTTTCAAAATAATTTTTATGTGAGGGTATATATTTTTTTATAGATTTAATTGTGTAGTTTCCCTTTTTCTGTTCCGATCGGATGTAGTGCTAGAATATAGAGTAGATTTTAAATTATACTGCATTTAATTGTTTTATGTTTGGAGATTCGTTTATTAAATTTCGGAATCCATGTCGTTTAGTTGCTGAATTCTACGAATGATTCTTTTGCGCAGGGGTTTTTAATTTTTATTATTTTCTCTTGGGAAATATATTTAAAACAATAATCATATTTAAAGATATTTTAAAGAATTTTTCTTTGATTATACTTATTAAAATCTATAACTTTAATTAAATGCGTATCACTTACCTGGGCACTTGAATTTTCAATAATTTGTTTTTAATAATGTTTTATTTAAAAGTTTTAAATTTATTAATTAGTTAAATAATTATGTTTATTTCATTAGTATAATCAGGATCAGTGCAATCAAAAAAGCATTATAGTTGCAGACATAACTGTGTAATGGTTACCGAAATTTTACATAGTTAACATTTTTTTAAAAACATCGGATCTGTTCGTCCACCACCAAATTTAGCTGCAGCTACATTACCATAAACAAAAAAACGTTAATTGGGAAAAAACCGACCAACAATTATTCATTATATTGTTATATTTAAATTATATCCGCCTTTTTAGTTTAAGTACATAATTTTGGAGAGATTTTTCCTTTCATTATTTGTATTATATAATTTTTGTGTTTTTACTTTATCATTATTTTTTACTTTTTAAAATATTTATTTTTGTAATTCGACTGCCCTTTTAATATTTATTTGTTGCTCCTTTAAACCATTAGTTAATCGTTGAATATCAATTAACTTAGAGTTATTTAAAATGTTGCGTCAAGGAACATTTCACCTCCAGAACAAGAAAAATTAAATTATAACAAATTAAAATATAGATGATTAAACTTAAACAAAAAATCAAAAATCATTATTATAATTTTCACCTAGCCAAATATTTAAAAAATTATTAATTTTTTTGTTTAACATTAAATATATAAAATGTAGAAAAATTTATATTGTAAATAATTTTACAAAACAAAATACCTAAACCTTTAATAATAAATGCTTAAATTATTATCTAATTCAGGGAAAAGCACAAGAGTAGTACATCAATCAAAAAAAGGCGTAACATGCTGTTTCGTAAAAATTATTTTTAAAGAAAATTTCCATAAATGTGCCTAAAATATCGACTAAAACGCGAAAATGGCAATAAAGCCTAAATATGATTTATTTATATGAAATAAAAGTCGTTGTTATTCAAAAAGTAATAAAATTGTTTACTAAAAAGTGTGCTTTCTCAAAAAAAATGCGTATAAAATTCATATTTGCACCTTAAAAAGTTATTTTTATATTTTACTTAAAAAATAATTTTTAAAGATTATTGCTTAATTAATCTTTAATTTGACCAATAGTTTAATTGCTACACATTTGCACAGTGATTTTTATTAAACAAAATTAGGTATTTCGGTGGAATTTTTCCAAAGCCATTGGCGTTTCGGAACCAATTTATTTTAAATATATTTCAATGATTATTTTACGCTGCATTATAATTTAGTGTATTTAATTTTTTTGTAAAGCTGAGACTATACAGGCGCTGGGACACCACGTCCCAGGCGCGCCGTTTTATAACTTTTTTTTCTGTTAAATTATAATTGCTTTTGTGTGTTTACTTAACCGTGAAAACTTTCAACTTTTCAATTAAAAAAAATTATTTTTTTAATACATATTTTTTTAAATACTAGCGGTTTAGATGCACCTAACGGCGCATCTAAACCGCTAGAGGAGGTACGATATGTTATGAAAAGATTTGATTGAATACATCGAAGCTTTTTATTGTTGGATTTCTCCTTTGGGCACATTCTCCCTTGCATCACTTTCTTTCCTGACATTTTCCCATTTTGCACTTTTCCTTTTTGCATTTTCTCCCTTTTGGCATTTTCTCCCTTTTGGCATTTTCTCCCATTTGACATTTCTCATTTTGGCATTTTCTCCTCTTTGGTATTTTCTCTTCTTTGGCATTTTCTCCTTTTTGCATTTTCCCATTTGCTTCTTTCTCCCATTTAGCATTTCTCCCTTTCAGCATTTTCTCCTTTTTGCATTTTCCCATTTGCTTCTTTCTCCCATTTGCCATTTCTCCTCTGGGATTCTTTGGCATTTCTCCTCTTTGGCATTTTCCAATTGGGCTTTCTCCCCTTCGGCATTTTATCCCTTTGACATTTCTCCCTTTCAGCATTTTCTCTCTGTTGGCATTTTTCCATTTGGCATTTTCTCTCCTTTGGTATTTTATCCCTTTTGGCATTTTCTCTTTTTTGGCATTTCTCCTCTTGGGCATTTTCCTTTTTGGCATTTTTCCTTTTGGCATTTCCTCCCATTTGGCATTTTCTCCCCTTTGGTATTTTATCCCTTTTGGCATTTTCTCTTCTTTGGCATTTCTCTTTCTAGCTTGGCCTGTTCTGTTCCTGTTCTGAGAATTTCGAATCTGCCCTTGTACCTGTTCTGTTATAGGAAAACACTGGGTCTAACCCAACACACAACATCAAACTTGTCAAAAAGACAAACCACTAATTTATCACAACCGAAACGAGACTTGCATTTTTCAGAAAGTCCCGCCCGGAACGGGGAAAACCATTTTATGTTATTTAAATATTTGTTTGTTTAATTTTTTTATAAATATTTATATTGTTATTTTTAATTTAAATTGTTGAAAATTTTTATGAATACTTATGCTATTGATGCTTGGGGGAATAGTCTTTCCTAGAAACGTTGCTAGCAATTTTATCATTTTGTAGTTAATGATTCCAATTTTTTGTTTAAGTCTAAAGTTTTTTAATCAATTAGTTCTTGATTTTATTTTTTTGTTGATATCTGCCTGTATAAAGAATAAAATTAAATACATTATATTATTTTTTTAACAACTGGTTAATCATTAATTTGCTTAAAATATACAAGATTTTAATTATTTTTGCTTTTTGATTAAGATCTATTTTCATATTTAATGATTAATATATCTCAATCACTTCTTTCATTTCACTTCTTCGTTATATTCATTTTTTTACTTTGTTGTACTAAACCCACTGCCTTAAGCAAAGAAGCACATTATGCATTTGAATATTTTTTTAGAACATTTATTTATGTTTTTGTAATAGTTAATTAATTCTTTAAAAATGGTCTTTATTAATGCCTATTGCATTCTGATAAATTGTCGACATTTATCAAATTATTTATTTTTAAGCACTTTTTTAATGGAGTTAATTGTTCCCGCCTCAATTTGACCACCACGCTCTGGTTCACTGTGTAATGTCTGTCTATAACTCTCCGGCGATATATTATATTTGACATTTCTTTATTATTTATTTTTTAAGAATTTAAAAAATAATTATTTTAGTATACATCTTTTTTTAAAATTTAATCATCTCTCGCTTAGTGCTTTTCATATGGCTTTTTTGGTCTGATTCATCATTACTTTTTAATTGAATCAAAAATTCACATTAGTAAACATTTGATAGCCATTTATTTACAATGTATCTTCTTGTGCAATAAAAAATTTTTAAAATTTATGTATTTCAATTTTTTTGAACAATTATTATCAGCATTTTATTCTGTCCGCGCAAATTTTGGTAGTTTAAATATTTTTAAGTTAATCTTTTACACATAAAAATATTGTAAATTATTTGCCGGATGTAGAAGTAAACATTTCGCGTTAAACATGGACTCCTCGGCTGTGCGGCCTCCGACTTAAGAATCAAATTGTTCGTATGAAGAAATTGGCACCTCAAATTTCGGAATTGTTTTTTTAATTTTAAAAGGGGGTGCCCCAGCTAATTCTCAAATTTATTCTCACATTTGAAAAGATGTTATTATTAATATTCTTTTTCCGTAAAATTTATCTAAATGCTAGTTTAGTGAGCCTTAAAACTGTAATATTAAATTATATGTATTCTAATAATACTTATAAATTGGCATTTTTAAAATAGTTTATTATCAATAATTTTGATTTTGTTATTATCATATTGTATGTTTTTTTTGTGTAATCAAAATTCTTAAAGCTGAAGACTTATTCTTAGAAAAAAGTGCAAAATTTATAAACCATATAACTAAAAAATTCAATATCTATAAATAAATTATTTTGAAAGCATTATGAAGGTAAAATTATATTTCCATAAACGGACTTTTCTCGTTTTAAATTATAGAAAGACATTAATTTTAAACACATATTTGACGATTTTTTGAAAGAATGCAATAATTTTCCAAAAATACACAAAATTGTTGCAAAAGAGTTGGACATTTGCAAATACAAACAAAAAATAAATCTTTTGGAGTTAAATTAAACGGGATCATAAGTGTGGTGCCTTCGAGATATATAATAAATTACAAAATTGTTGGTTTTTGTAGTTGTAAATATTTTTATACATAAATGAATATATCTTCATGACAAACATTTCTGATTGTTGGAACATTTTATATTTATTTTATAATTTATTAAATGCTTCATATTTATTTTCATTGATATAGATACTAATATAGAGTAAGTTAACTTTGTCTATGGCATGATGCTTAATAACGACGAAAACACGCTCAACGCGAAACACATTAATATATATATGCGCCTTACCAATTTATTTTTTTATTTTAAATAAAAATCTATGCTTTACTTAAAATTTATCAACCAATACAATTAAAATTCAAAGTGAGCAGAGAGGAAGACAGAATATACATTTGTTTTAATCAAAAAAGCCAAACAGCCAAAACCAATTACTAAATTTCTCTTCGTCGTCCTCAGCCGCTTCTCCTCAACGTCTTGGCTCTGTTTGGCCCATTCCAACACCACGCCGGCCATACAAGTGCGTGGAGTGCACCAACGCGTCCATTGCGCGACGCGCGTCGTTGACGGAAAGAAACTACACGAAACAAAACGCGCGGTGCGGTGGCCTGCCGGCCCCGGTAACTGAAGAAACACGCAACTTCCACGACCCCGTTTTGCCTTAATTCAAAAGTTTGTAAAAACACAAAATCTAATCAAAATTCTCACTCATACTGCTATCAATTTTAAGTAAACTTCAGAGTTTTAGGGTTGCTTAAAGACCGCAAAAACTAAAATTAAAAATAATAAAAAGTAAAAATTTAAATTAATAAATGCTAGAAAACAAATAAAGCCAATAACATTTGCGAAAAATCTAACTGTTTCATGTGTGAATTAATAATAAATTACATATTTATAGAAGTTTAAATCAAAAAATCATTACTAAAAGAATAGATAAAATAAATTAATTATGTAAACACATAATTTTTTCGCGGACAAACATCTACAATATCCCAATTTTAAATTTGTTTTTAAATTGCTAATAGATACAAAAAAGAATAAATTTAAATGTTTGAACAAACGACAAAAGAAAAATGTTAACAAAAAAACTATAAACTTGAAAAAGTCGGCTAATAGTATTTTAAGAAATATTAATAATTCGGACAAGTTTCGTTTACTAGCGCCTTGACGTAGTAGTAACAACAATTATAATCGAGGCGATTGCTAGTGTCCCAGACAAACATGACAAGCCACAAAGGGGACCACTAAAATTAAATGTGAAAAATTTAATTAACCTTCATTATGAAAAACAAAATTAATCTTTAATTAATGATTTAAAAACAAAAAAAGAATTATAAAAAAAATGCTAAAATTATTTTAAAAAATTCAAAATGTTAGTGTTAAATATAAATAAAGGAATTTTGTATCGCATATTATATTTTAATATTCAAAAAGCTCGTTAAAGAAACGATACCTGTTCAATTATGATTTCTAAGCACAGCAAGTAAATAACAACAGCGGAGATAAAAATAAATTTAAAAAATTTACAATAAAAAACAATGGCGCAATCGGCACATCAACAAAATTGAAAATATAATTAGAAATATGAATAAAGATGCAAATAAAGGAGCAGCGAAAACGTGATATCTGCATTTAGAGAAGGTAAGCTGAAAGCAGCATAAGCCAGGCTACAGAGGAGCGCATCTGCTTCAAAAATCAGCATTGATTTACTTTCAAAGTTATACATCGTGACTAAATTGCTAAAAAGCATTGGTTCGTAAACAATCGAAGCATACATGAACTACATTTATAAATATGTTAATTAAAATAAAGAGAGTACAGTTGCAAAATCTCTCCAGAAGTTAATGTTTAATTAATTATATAAAAATTTAATGTAAATTACCTTTCGCATTATGTAATTGTATATTTATTTGTTCAACTTTAAAGAACCATATAGAATTTTTGAGGGCGTTGGTTAAGCAGTTTTTATTTTATAAATTGTAAAGCAAAAAGATAAAAATAAAGAAAATATAAGAAAAATATTAAATTACCATAAAATAATTGAAACATTATTTCATATGTCGAATTAAGCTAAAATTCAACAATTTTTTAAATAAAACCGAAATTATTCATTAAAACTTAAAAAATATTAAAAAAAATACTATTTTAAAGTTTACTATATTGCAATCAATAATAGGTAAATCATAGGCTGCTCACTGAAGAAGGCAAAGCACGATTTAAGGTGAATAAATGTTTTTTAATTTATAACAAGCTAAGTACTAAACGACATTCTTGATAAAATGTCTAGAAACTTTCGGTACAATAAGAATTATAAAACTCAAAATAATTTTTAAAATATTGGGTTTTTTTAGTAAAGATGTATGCGGCTCGGGAATATGCGACAATTTGCCAATAAGGAGACACACCAAGTCATGTCGTCGATTGAAGTAGGGCGACGTTGATGACAAAGAAAAAATTATTTAGATTCTAAAAGAAAAAAAGGCATTAAAATTGTTCTAATAATAAAAATATAATAAATTAAATAAAGAAGTATAATATGTTATCATAAAAATTTCGATGACAAAAAAACTCAAACAACATTGAGTTTAAATATTTTTAAATAAAATTAAAATAAACTCAGCCTTAAATGTGTGGTGAAAATGCTCATGACAAGTCTGAAACATTGATGGCATTTTGCAAAGAAGGCAGAATTGTAGTTTTGCGATATGTCATAAAGCGAATGACCACACAAATTCCTGTTCCACAAAACGACCAGAATCAAAAAATAATAATTAAAAGTACGCAAATGTAAAAATTAATTTAGTTAAAAAGAATTAAAATACGAAAAATAAAAATTTTAACTATTTTGTATATGTAATTTTGTAGATTTGCATAAATTAAAACTATTCACCATAATAAAAAAATTTTTTCGTTATCCGTGCAGTTTGGAGACACAAAAATTCCACCAAATTGTTAACAACCGATTTTTTCAAAATACTGCGACTCGGAGAAATAAATATTACGGATAGCGGAGAGTTGGATCACTAAATAAAAGATAAAATTTATTAAAATAAAAATATGAAACACCAAAAAATTCAATAGAGCTTAATTATTGAATTAGCGTTAAACATGAATGCCTTTTAAAATATATTTTGTCAATCCTTAGACTGGTTTAAAAAATATAAAATAAGTAATACCTTTATAATAAAGAATAAATACTTAAAAGATAAAAGGTCGGAGTCTGAATATATTACTGCAATTTTGCCAATTATGTTTAATATCAACTTAAGTAAAATAATTTTTAATAGATAAAGAAGGAATTGAGTTATAAAAAATTAACAAGTTTTTTCTAATTGAAATACATTTTACATATATTTGTATAGGTTTATAAAGAAAAGTATAATTATGTAATTCACTATAAATAAAGGAAACTGTACAACTTAAAATAAATATAATTTGAAACCTTGCAATAAAAGTACGAATAATTTGTTGATTTAACTTTAATTTCATTAAAAATCTGTCTAAACAAAATTAACAAACAAAAAAATAAATGAATAATATAATAAAAAAGCTAAAATAGAACGTAACAAAGTTGATTAAAAATTGAATTAATAAAAAAGATGATTGAAACTAAAATCGAAAAAGGCAATGATTTTGATTTTAATTGTTATTAATGAAATTTATAACTTTTGACAGTATAAAACTTCTTTAAAAAACCAATATATTATACAGAGTAAATTTTGAATAATTTTATTTTATTTTAATTGCTTTTATTTTCATGGTTTTAATTTTGTTATATGACATTTTTACTCTGTATGTCTTTAGCGTACGCTTTGGCATTGTGGGTCAAAAATAAAAGAAAATCCTTTATTAGTTTTATTTTGACCTTCATATATATTTTTAAAATTCTATATTAGTCAATATAAAAAATTTATAACAATTGGTACTATTTTTAGGAATGTTAACTTTAAAACTTTTTATTTGATTTTTGTTTATTGTTTTTCTAGATACGAAACTTTATACAAACTCTCTAAGATTAATATTTATAAGCAATTACCAATTTATTTAGAAAAAGTTTGACTCCTTGTATATTACCAAAAAAATTTTTAACAATATTTCAACTAGCTCATTATAAAATATTTTACTAATAAATTTATTCTTTGAATAAACTAATATTAAAGTATTAAAGTTTCAAAAAGAAATTAGAATATTTGCGTTCGGTGCGTTGGTTTTACAATAATTTTTCAAAGGCTGGATGGTTGCTGTTGATTAGGGCGTAAGCCGAATAACAACATTTATAATCGCATTTTTCAAACTTTTATTAATAAGTTAATTAAAATAAATATTGTTTTTAATACATGTCAATTTCACACAACTTCATTTTAATATTAAGATCTCGCTTATTGTATTGGTACTTGTAAAATAGCTGACAGATCTTAAATTTAGTTTTGTTTCAACCAATATCGTATTTCTTAGAGTTGGTTTGTAATTTAACGATTAATAGAGTCTATGTAAAATAGTTTTTGAAGGATTTATTCAGCTGTTCTTTCAAAGTTTTAAGCCGTTTGTAATTAAAAATTATGCGATTGTCGCCATTTAATTGTTTTTAAAATTGACTTTGTGTGATCCAAAGCGGGCAAACAATGTCCAAACCCCTTAACTTTGTACCGGTTAAAGTTTTACCCTTTACCCATTTTCCATTCAGATTTTATAAAATTACAAATTCTAAAATATATTTCAATTCTAAATATATAAATTCTTTGGCAGAAGTATCTGAAATTGATTAAAATCATAAACAAATAAATTTAAAAAACTTCAATCAAAAAAATATGAGCAAAATTTTAAAGGTAAAGTCAGTGTTAAAAAAAACAAACACGTCATATTTTATGAAAAAAAGTGGGCCTTCTAATATTTAATGTTTTATTAATAATCAAAAAGCAAAAAATGATTATCACCT
The DNA here is from genome assembly GCA_020449905.1 of Globodera pallida. Classification (NCBI taxonomy): domain Eukaryota; kingdom Metazoa; phylum Nematoda; class Chromadorea; order Rhabditida; family Heteroderidae; genus Globodera; species Globodera pallida. Next base: position 1,518,059 of record JAIXHY010000021.1, on the reverse strand, counting down.
TTCTCTTTAAAAAAAACTGGTTTAACTCCGCAAAATAATAAAAACCTAACAAACTAAGTATGTATTAAAAAAGAAACACAACATTTTATCGACTCCTCCCAAATTCCAATCTATCAATCGCCAGAATCAATGTTTACAAATTAAAAATCTATTTAAACTTGTTAAAATAATAGCGTATGAAAACGGAGTATGAGATATATTAAAATAGACTTGATACCCAAAAAAATGTTGAACTTAAATTATGCTTTATTCTTTTATAATGTTGTTAAATTTATTATCTTTGGACTTTTTGGTAACAACAATATTTATTACTTTTTTATGATTGCGCTAAAGATTGATCCAATCCAAACTATAATTTCTCAAATAAAAGCCAAATTTTTCAGAGTTTTAAAAAAAATAATTGCTTCTGTTACCTAAAAATAATAGACTTTTACTTAAATAATAAAAATATAGTCTATCTCGAACCATCTAAAATTACAAACTGGGTCAGCTGTGAAGCGAGATGGCCAAGATAAATCGTTGTAAGCGGGTCATGTAATTGGCGTTTTGTGTGCATTTAACGATAAAATAACAACGCAGGGATGCCATGAAAAGATCAGAAAAAAATTATCAACGCAAAAAAATTGTTTTGGGTTTAAAAAAAGTCCATTAAGTAAGTAAATAAAATTTGATAACGTTTTCATAAGAACAGCGCCCTTTCTAGAAATGACAAAAAACAAACATTTTTTTAGCAAAAAAAAAGAATGCATCAGCTCTGCAATACATTGTAACATACCTATCTTTTTTATCTTTGTGTATAAAAGAATAAATCGGTCGATGACTGCTGCAAAACTTAGCTCGCCGTACTGAGAACGTCATAGTTTCAGTGTCTAGATATGTAGGAGGGATGCATCCCTTTTGAGCAAATTACTACAAATAATTTAAAATAATTCTTTACATTATTTGATTGCATTTTATTATTGCTTCAAAAAATAAAAATATTATAGTTGGAACATGGGAAAACTTCGTAACAGATTAACAAAAATGCATTTGTTAAGAAAGTCTAAAAAACAGAATTAAAAAATCATATTATTTAATTTAAATGGTGGTAAGATTTAATAAATATTATATATGGCATCTAAGAATGGAAAAAAATAAATTTTTTGTATTTAGTTGTTTAAAAATAAAATGCAAAAAATTTTAAAAACAGGATTCAAATAATTTTACGATTTCCTTTCAATTAAATTAAAATATATAATACGGTCAAATAAAAAAATAGGATAAAAACTGTAAATTAAGAAATAGCGGCAAGCGTTAAATTAAAAAAATAAAATGAATGAACGATTATTAAAATTAGGAAAAATAATTTAAAGAGATCATGAAACTTTTAAATCCTGTATAACTAAAGCTATAATTAGAAGTGAGCAGAGAAGAAAATATTTATGATAAAAATAGATGCATAATAAACGGAAATCAGTAAGATTCAGCCATTTGACAATGCAAATAAACGGGCTAAAAATTGTCAAAACAATAAAGAAAATTATAAAATTTATTAACAACCAAACAAAAGAAAAAAGTAAAATTTAAAAGAGAAATCGAATAAATTGCGATGAAATTTAAGAAAATTTTTAATCTATGAAAATCAATGAATGCATTGCGTGAGCAGTATGAGCGGATGCTTCATGTCTTCATAGTGGGTTCATCCAAGCGATGGAAAGGAAATTTTTTCGAGCATTAATAAATGTACATTTTTTTTGTTCTAAAAAATTTGAAAATAATTTTATAAAAGTCAAAATTAAATAGCAAAACCAAAATATAAACCTAATAAAGAGTCATACCATATTAATAAGCATTCAAGTCGAAACTCTTTGAGTAAAAGGATATATTTAAATTAAAAATAATTTCAAATTATATAAAGGTTGGTAAAATCACCAATATTAAAATATTACGATATCGTTAGTTATAATAATAGGGAATTTTATTAGAGCTTTTTGTACTTAAACGATAACATGAGGAATATCTGACAAACAGATAAAAAATAACTTCCAGCTAAACCACTAAATAATTTTCTTAGAAATAATATAAAGTCAATTTTAAATGCTATTGTGAATAAGGTTATCTATCTCAAAAAGTTATCACAGCGTAAAGAAAAAAATGCAAGTTAAATAAATTATAAATAAAGAGTGATATTTTATTCCGAAAGTAAACACAATAAATTAAGCGAATTAAAAAAATAACCCAAAAAAATAAAAATTCAAAAAATAAATTTATTTTATATCATAAAATATTTATTTATATCACGTTGTTTTTTAATTAAAATACGCAAATTAGTAAATAAGAATCTATTAATCTGCAATATTGTTAACATTGAAAATGTGAATGATGTGTGACGTCTATATCATCGAAAATTGTGTCTACATAACAAAAAGCTATATTCCATTATGCAGACATGAAATAACTAAATTTGAATAAAATTTATTTTTTTCCAAAATCATTAAAATTGTTGTACCGATTTTTCACAATTTTTCTTAACAAGATTTATTATGTTATGCATTTGATTTACTTTTTGGGAGAAATTGCGTGAAAATCTTGTTTAAATTTTAATTGCATTTCCAAAAATTGGAAATTATCCGGTATCCGGACGGAATCCGGGTATGAATAACTAACTATCCGGTACCGGTATTCGGGTGTCAAGGAACCGGTGAAACCGTTATCCGGGGACCCGGATAATATCCGGGTTTGTCCAACCCTAGTTGACATGAACCGCCCTCCTTTACTTTAGTAACGTTTATATATATTTGTTAATTGTGGTGTTATTATGAAATTATCTATCAAGGTGCACAATTTTGAACAAAACTGTTTAATCCTTGATTTTAAGTATTTAAAAAAATACCATTTTAAGTTGTTTAATTTCATTTTGATAAACGCAGTTTGTTAAATATAAATAACTACATGCAATTCACAAAATCTTAGCATATACACTGCAACGATTACAAAAATGTATTAAAAACTGATTTTTGGGGCTGTAGTCAGATAAAAAAAATTAATTTGTATTATTTGATATCGAGATGTGTGCGCGCTTCAACCAAAAAATTTAATAAATATAAAAATAAATTAAATTTATTATGAGAGTGCAAATTATAGAATTATATTAATACCAGCGATAACCTTGCGAATGGTTTGTAAACAATGGGCAAATCTTTTAAAAGAAATTTAACGGTGGCAATTGGTTAGCGTAAAGCACGGCACGGGAATGATTTAATACATTTTTTAAAATTTAAACTGTTCAAAAAAAGAAAACAAATAAACATAAAACAAAATGATATCTCTGCAAGAAAATAACTAAAACTATCAAACGATTTAAGCAGTAAAAATTTACAACAAAAAATAACATAACTAGCGTAATTTTTGTAAATAATTTAACAATTCCTAATAACAGGCAGCAATAGCTAAATCTTTGACATAAATATCGTTGTAAATTTGCTGAAAGACGATACCATGCAATGGAGCAATGCACCTGAAGGCGAATACATTATTTTAAAAAATTCAATTAATTTGCATGATAAATAAACAAAATTAAATCAAATTATATACAATTTAACTTATATAAAGTGAAGAATATACTATAAAAACCCCATTATTAATGAAAAAATGGACAATAAACAAAATAAATTGGAAAGGCAAATATTAGCCCAATGTTTATAATAAAATGGTTTATCCAAACATCATTTAATTACGATCTTTTGCAAAATATATATTAATTGTAGACAAAAAAATCTAAAGTTTCAATTATGTTTTAGAAAGAAAATATTGAAAACAACCAATATTGATCAAAAATTTATATCAAAATTTAAAATTTTTAGATCGCGTATGAACAGCAAATTTATCATTAAATTAAATAAAGTATCAATGAGCATTTAAAACTGAAAAGTTATCCTTTTAAGCATAAAAATTATCATTATGTTTAAAATATTCATTATATATAAAGGCTAACAATTTGAGACTGGTATTTTTTATACGTGCTGAGTCATTTCGCAAAATCCGCCACTATGGGCGTTTCGCAAAATCCGCCATTTATTTTAATTTAAACAATTTTTTTAAATATTTTTTTACATCTAAAATTAATGCTCAACACCACAAAATTCAAAAAATCCAATACTCTGATGGAGAGCATAAAATTTTGCAGATGGTTTTCTGCCGCATCGGAAATTCAAGGCTTTTTGTATGTTTTACTAAATTTTTTATTTTGGTACGAATGTTTAAGCCTAAGCCTAACGAACCCCAAACCAGGTGGCTTAGGCCTAAGCCTAACGAACCACTAAGTAGTCTCCAAATTTTCCCCAGTTGTTCTCTACGGCTTTGGGATTACTTAAAAAAAGTCGGGTTTCCTTAATTTAAAAAAAAACCGCTTTAAATTTTCAAATGTAGATTATATTCATTTTATGTACTTTTTTAATATTAAAAATTAATAATATTTTTAGTGATTTTGCAAAATGCTTATGTGGCAGATTTTGCGAAACGCCCAAAGTGGCGGATATCATCACATATCATATTTATATTAAATGATCATTTATTTTCATCTTATAGTTATTCCAAAAATAAATAATTCTTTTAATTCATCAATAATAGGCATATAAAGGATTAAAATGCACTTTATGTTTAAAAAACAAATTTAATTGATTAACATGAATTAAATAAATATAATAATGTATTGCTAAAAAACTGTAATAATTAAGAAATCTCGAGCTTTGCTCTAGTTTCGTCAATTTCCTTTCCACATTCGCTTTTGATCTGCCTTAAATTTTATAAAATAATTTAAAAACCCTATATATCCTTTATACACCAGTTTATAATTAATCATTTAAAATTATGTTAATAAAAGTATCAAAATAAAAACACATAATTACTTAAATTATCAAATAAAAATGTGTAAGCTTAAATAAAAGATACATATTTAAAGTTTTATTTAAAAAATTTAAAGATGCAAAAACAATCTTTTAAAATATAAACAAATCTTAACGCTCAAACAAATAGTGAAATAATATTTTAAAAGATGACTTTATTATAATTGAAAATGAATAAATAAATACTGTAACAAAACGTGAAACGCTTTTAAAACTGGTTTTGATTCTTAAAATATAAAATAATTTACAAAAAAATTACATCATTTTATATATTATAAGTAATATGCTCGTATGTTTTTAATAAATTTTAATAGAAAGGAATTTAATAAGATATTTTTAATAGAAGGTTGACGACAAGATTCGACTACTCCGCCCAATTGACTTCTTGAGGCCGCTAGCGCACCATTTCGATCACAATGTTTGATTCAACAAAATGGTGTGTATATTAAATTAAAATAAATCTAAATAGTCATATAGATGCTACCACAATAAGCCATTTTTAACTTTTGAACCAAATGACTGATGAGGTTTGGAGTAGGAAAAAAACATGAAAAAAACAATGTTTATAAAATGTATAATTAAATTAAGTTTTATAGATAAGTCAGCACTTGAGTAGACAAAAATTCTAAATATAATTTTAACAACAAAAATAAATCTAAGATTATTGAATATTGTTAAATAAGTAAAAGTTTTAATTGAATTAATTTCAACAAACACACTTAAGTTTAAATAAAGAAAATCTTAAAAATAATGTTTAATTACAAAACCACTAAAAATAAAATATTATAATTTTGTTATGCGCTTATTTTAAGCTGAATATAATTATCTATACTTTCGTCGTTGGCTGCTGGGTCACGCATGATAATTTCAAATAGCAAATGCTTAAACTTTGATTTAAAATGATGTTTTAAATTTAATACCCAAATCGATACAATTTTACTATTAGTAACATGAGAAAACAATTTTCTTTATTATTTAACAAAAAATAAAATAAAAGCATAACAAAGTAGTAAAATAAAGCAAGACATTATTAGATTAAGTATAATAATTGTATTAATTTAAAAATCTGCGGCATCCAAATTATCAATTTGAACCGTCCACTTTTTAAACCAAAATGAGAAGTTGGACTTTTTTAAAAAGTCTTGACAGACCGCGTGTATGGTGCCCTTCTGGCTATTAACTGTTAAACATAAAATAATTTAGAGAATTTATTGCAAAACTTAATTTGACATTAACAAAAAATTATTTCTAATTACTTATCAATTCTTTAACCATATCTCCGAGGAATAATTACTAAAAAAAATTGTTAGCAAAAATTTATTGCTTAAAGTGTAATTTAATTAATAAAAAAAACTCTTAAACTAAAATTGAGCAATGTAAACGAAACAATTCCAATTTAAAAGTGTTCATTTTTAATCAATTAAAAAAAATAAACCAACGTTTGTTCAACTTATATAAATTCATAAAATATTACAAAACTTAACAATAATTTTTTATTCAAATAAATGAATTATCAGTTAATTGTATATGCATATCTAAACTTTTTGCATGCAGAAGTATTGGCTCAAACATAAATTGATAATAATCAGAATGAATTAAATATCAATGAATAAACAATACTCTGAATCAAAGTGTAAATAAAAATAAATCATCGTACCTCGTACCTTTTATGTAATGAAATTGAAGTATGATTAAAAAAATAATTGCGACTTTAACCTTACAAAACTATCAAAAATAAAGATGACAATGTACAGTTAAAAAAACATAAAGTATAATTAAATTTGGAAAATTTTACAAAACTTACGTTATTCAGAACAAATTGTATGGTAAATAAAATAAATTAGCTTGCACAAATCAATGTCAAATTATTTCCAGAACAAAGGATTCTTAAGTAGTTAAATATGGACAACTGAAAAATGATGAACAGATCAATAATTAAGAGTTGAAACAAAAAATATTCTGACATGTGCTTAATGGAAATTATAATAAAGCTATTGAATCTAAATTCATTTGTTTTCGTTTTTCTCCTCGTTTTAAGATTTTTTTTGTTTCGTTTTCGAAAATAAAAAATTATGTTTTCGTCCACCTTTAACCGCACCATTTAAGTATAATTTCCTCAAAATTTTTTCATTTAAAATTCCATTTTTATTTATTTTAAATTAAAGTTTTTTTGTCCGTATTGTTTTTGATTTAAAAATTTATGTTATTGCACGTTTTAAATTTTATAATTAAACTGTGGGTTTGTAAGTTAAGTTTTATGTTTGTATATATATATAACAAGCTTGAAAATAATAGGAGTAAAAACCCCGTGGACCTCGATAAGTATTGAATATTTTTATAAATAATTCAAAAATTATCGTTTAACATATTTTATTATTTCTTTTAAAACTTAATACAGCTTAAAAAGTTTGTTAATTAATTCATGGTTAATAAAATTTAAAGATTGTTTTATTTTTTTATTTTATAAAGCAGAATTTTTAGGGGTAGGTCGTAATTGTACGAGACCTCTTTAAATTCTATTGCATTCAAAAGCAAATCAAAAATTTTCTAGTATCAAAAAGCGCGTTTATAAATAATTTACTATTTTGTTTGTGTTTTTTCCTTTTTCTTTATATTTGGTTATAATTACTTTTTCATTAAATGCATATATTTTGTTAAAATAAAAAAGTGTATTTTTATTTTAACTGTATTTATTCAATTATGATGGGATTTTTACAAGTAATAAATAAATATTAGATTTATATTTTATTTTCAATGTATTTATTTCGACTAATATTAATCTTACATCGAATAAGTTATATTTTATTTTTATTAATGTTGGTTAATATTTGAAGACATTACATTATTGTTATAATTTGTTCGTTAAACGAATTTTAATTTATAATTTTTTAATTGAAAATAGTTGTTTATTAGTTTACCTTTAGTATATTGTTGTTTCAAAACAAATGGCATTGCTCCATGAAAATTGGTCATCAGTAACTCAGTGGTAACAACAACTAACGAATTTAATTATTCAATTAAAACGTTTAATTTTTCTTATTTACTATATATTTTTATTAAATATTTTTAAATAACTATATATAATATAACATTTTATTTTGTAAATTTCTTGATCCAATAACTATCTCGTACTGTAGTCCACCCACAACTTTGCGTTAACTAAAAATTATAATAAAGCACAGATCAACGTACCGATGTTTTATTTATGAATTGATCCAATGCGTCACAAAAATGAGCTATAAAAATAAGCTTTAAAATATCAATAATATATTATTTATTTATTACAAAGTTTTCGGAGTGAATAAAGCACAAGACAACTTTAGAAGTGATTTTTAAATTTTCTAAAACGTTAGAATTAGTAGTTTAACCGTCTGCTTTCTCAAATAACAATATTTCGCAGCTTTTTTGATGAATAAACAGTTACAAAATTGTTGATAATTTAATAGCCTTTAATCAGTGTTTTCAAGTTCAATATTTAGAATAAATATTTTTAAATAAAATTAATCTTTTTTCTGTATTTTGTAAATTTTAAAATACGTCTATTAAAAAAATGTGAGGATGTTAAAATAATCTAATTTCTTGATTGGTCTTTTGTTAATCATAAATTAATGAACGTTGTTTTTTCTTTGTGTTATTAAATGTATGAATAACAATTGTTAAGTACTGTTTCTTTAATAATAGGTTAAATCTGAAAGTTATATTTTAACCAAGTTTATTTATACAAATTGATTAAATTAATCAAACCAATTATAAGTCAAACTCGTAAAACTTTTAATAAATCTTTTGAATTTGTCCGATACTTCAATCATTGAGACGCGTTGCTCTAAGGCACAGCAACAATGGAATAGAAATTTTGATGTATTGGTCATTTATCGAGTTATTTATTATCAATCTTGTTGGTTTTATAGATTGAATATTTATCAGATAAAATAAATGACAATTATTGCATCGATCGAGTTAAGAAAATGTTTTTCCTAAATATTAAATTTATAATTTTATTTAAAAATAAAATATTATTATTTGAATTGTTAAAATATTAAGCTCTTATTTATTATAAATACAAAAAGTTCGGCAGAAATTGCATAAATATAATTAGTATTACGTTTACAAATACATTTAATTAACTCATTTAATCTTGGTTATTAAAAAATTAATTTGGTTTAAAACTGTGAAAAAAATAATAATGCTGCCATGTGTAGAATTTTATTTCAAAATATTTATAATATATGATTTCTGATTTTTAACTTATAATTTTTTGGTTTATTTATCACAATCAATTTTTTGCTTTACGCTCCTCATTTTTTCATTTTAGTTTTGAAAACATTTTTTCCCACTTCACTATAAAAGTAAATTGTTTAATTAATTGTTTAACAAATAAAGCAACTGAGTTGATGACTTGATCGGGTGGCCGGAATATACAAATAAATATATGTAAACTATGGTATTTAAATTTTCACATTTAAAAAAATTGTATGAGGCTGAAAGATTTTTTTAAAAGATTAAAAGATACAAACAAAATTAAAAATGTAAAAATAAATGCTTTAAATTTATGACGAAAAATCGATTGAATGCTAAAATAGTTTTGTGCTAAACTAAATTTAAATAAATTTAAAATCATATTCAACTACAAGCAGATAATTACAAAAATAAAGAAAAAAACTAATACAGTTTAAAAGTATTTATATAATTTTTTTACAAGCAAAAGAATATATAAATGGCTCAAACTGATCTGCCGGCAGTTTTCAACAGCAAAGAACAATTATTTAGTTGCTGAAAACATAACGGAGTTGCACAATTTTGCTCAACTTTTGCACATTGAACAATTTTTCAACATGGACCTCCTATTCGACTGAAGTAAAGTAAAAGTACCAATATTTATTGATAAAATTTAAAATTATGGCAAACCGCCAGTGCACGATCCCCAATTTCCCATATAGTAAAAAATGTGTTTTACAGAAATATAACCGCAAAACATTAATGTTATAAATTTTGAATATTTATTTAATCATACAACGTTTCATATCACTAAATGAAAATATACAATTTTAATAAAATTAATAATCGACACATAGTGTAGTTTTTAATTAAAAACAATAACATAAAAACCGTAATGTAATCAATATATTTAGCAAATTTACAATTTAAAAGATTTAAAGTTAATTAAGATTCTTTTAAATATTGGCTATAAAAATATTGAGGATAAAAATTATAATAATTAAAAACTTCATTCCAAAAAACATATTGTATTTTCGAGTTAATTATTAATGTCAAATGCCGCATCCGCTGCCTACGGATTTCACATGCACGGCATCTGAGCAATTTATTTCCAAAGAATTTTCTTCTTAAATATTATTTAAAGAGAGCATGAATCTTTACATCTCCGTATAAATATTTGTCGCAATTTATTCTTTTTTTTTCTTTCAGTCCATATTAAATCGTTACTCCCAAATCATTTCCTTTCATAATCAAAAAAGACAAATACATTTAATTCGTCAATTAAAATAATATAACAAATGAAACATGAAAAAAAGTGATACATTTTCAATATTATGTTAGCCTATAAAGAATAAGCCAAAATAAAGTTAATAACAAACGTTAAACACGCCTTTGATAATAAACATTAAAGAATATAAAAGTAAATAATCATAAATAATATCTTATCGATTTAAAATATCCGTTTAAATAAAAATGCAAGTAAGGCGTGTTTCATTTATAAAAAAATAGCAAGTAAAAATATCAAAAAAAATAGAGATACCGTAGAATTAAAAAATGTAAAATAAGAATAATTTTAAAAAATTGTTAAGCTAATGTTTTAATGAGACGTCAAAAAATTAATTTCTAAACTTATATAAAAAGACTGTCTGTCGCTCGCTATATGTAAAATCAGAAATGATAGAAATTAGATAACTAAACCAACAAATTTGTAAATTCCAATTGCAAAAAAACTTACCTAACTTGCGAAGAATCTGTTTTATAATTTAATGAAAAAAAAGTTTAGTTTGGTCAAAGCCACAACAAACCGGGAACTGAAAACGCTTTGTTTTTTTCTGGGTTTGTAGAAAGAAACAAAAAAAAGGAATTTTGCTAATAGATCAATAAAAACTGAAATAGATTTTCAAACTAACAACACTTAAAATTATAGTTAACTTAACAAATAAGAAAAGTTTATGTGATCTACGTTGATAAATTAACCAAGGAAAAAATTTAACTTTTTAAATTTATTGTGGCACTGTCGCGTGCGCTCCCTTATTAAAAGAATATTTTATTAATTTTCAAATATATAAAAAAATGCAAAATGAATATTTAAATTTTATAATAAAAAATTCAAAGTTTCCCTTATCTTTACGTCTTTTACAAAAAAAATAACATTAATAATTAGATGGCTTTTTTATAAATAAATTGTTCATAACAAAATAAATAAATTATGTGCGAGAGATCTTCTTTAGCTTCTTAGCCAGCTATAAAACTTTATGCAGAACTCTGAAAGTGAGTACTAAAAGAATAATCAACGACTACGCTGTTTGAAAAACTGGGTCTGAGTCGTTTAAAATCGGAAAATAACGCTTAAATAAAACATTTTCAGCAATTTGATGGGCCGTGTGTCCGTTCACGAAACAAAGCAGATGACTAATAAATTGATATTTTATTTTTATAATACATTAAATTTTATACTTAACATTAAAACATAAAATAATTCAGAGAATTTATTGCAAAATTTAATTTCTAATTAACAAAAAATGGTTCATATCTCCTAGGAATAATTATCAAAAAAATTTTAACAAAATGCGGCTTTAACAGTAATTTTTTAATGAAATGAACTCTTTAACTTAATTGAGCATTTATTCCATAGTATAAAATATACATCGTTATTTGATCTTGTTTTTTTATTTTAGGGTTTATTTTGTATTTTTTTAGGAGTTTTATTTGTGTTGGGGAAATTAAATCAAATTAAAAGATTTATTTTTAATAATAAAAGTATGTTTTGTCTGCGCGACCGTTCATTTTGCACTTTATTAGTTATGGCTGGGTAAAACTTCAGATGGTATATAATGCAAACTATTTGAAATAATTATTTTTATAAAAAAGTATAAAAAGTTGTTTAAATCTAATTGCACAACCATGATTTTTACTTTTTTATTTGTATTCTTTCTTCTGGGTTGTATTGTATTTTAAATTTATTGCTATAAAATTTGCATATTATAATTTTAAGATTGTCTGTTATTTGAAATTTAGGTAAATGATAATTTTAAAATAAATTAATATTTACTAATAATACAAAAATTCCCTTAATTTAATAATTTAATTTTTAAGTTAAAAATAAAACGTATAGTGCATAAAAATTCGTTAAGTATTACTTTCTATTGACAAATCTTGTTTATTAAATATATTGTAATAAAGAATTTTTTATTTTGCTTGCTTTAATACTTACAGCCTCATAGTTATGACGATAAATAGATTATTGATGTTGATTTGTTTAAAAAAATTCTACAATTATAATCGCAAACTGAGTCTTGCGCATTGTATAAATCATACTTTTGAATCCTTCAGAATATCCAATTTCTGCATTGTGGGACAGAACTTTGCTTTGAACTAATGGGGTTTCTTCTTTTACAATTTAAAATTGGTTCAACATTCGTTATTTTAGTTTAACTTTAAAAAATTTAAAAGGTTGACATTTTTATTTCAGAAAAGCTAAAAGATATACCATAAAAATAAAACTCATAAATAAATTAAGCTTGTTATCTCCCGTGAATATATTTATCAAATAAAATTTTAAAGGAATAATAAAAGCTGACAAAGATTGTCAATAACGGTGACAATATATTTATAAATGCAATCTCATCATTTGTTTTCGTTTAATAAACGTTTTAATTGGATTTGTTTATGGCATTTTTTTAATATAAAAAGAAACTATTTAAGAAGTAGATAATAGAAGCATTTTAATTAAATCTTCATGTCGTGAAGTGGTTTATTGTTTATCTATTTTATTGAAAAATTTTAAAATTATCAAACTCTTGCCCTATAAAGTTAAAATTGAAAAAGCAAAAAACCATCACACTCGTCTTCTTTTGCCGTTTAATTCTTAGCTTTTTAAAGTATTTCTATAGGTATTATTATTTTAATTATTTATATACAAATCTTCGACACCGATTTATGGCCTTTTTAAAGAAGCTTGTAGTTAATAATAGAAATTAAATTTTATGTTATAGATTTTTAGTTTTTGAGAGCAATTTTAAAAATCTTTTTATTAAATGATATTTACAAATATAATGTTTGTTATATTATTCATTGAAATTGAATTTTTGGTAATAATTGAATGAATTTATAATATTATATTTTAAATGCCATTTTTATCTTTAGTAACGTATTGTTACACTCAACTGATGATAACATTTTTACAATTAACATTATTTAATAATAAATATTAATTTAGCGCGTAGGCTAAATAAAATATTATTTTTTAAAATAATTTTGTAAATAAATTCAATTTTAACATGAGATTTAAAAATATTTAATCTTAAAAACGCATACATTAAAAAAAATGTAAAAATAATTAATTAAATATAGCGCTTTTTTTATTCACGCAAAAATCAATAAACCAGACATTATTGGTTAAAGTAAGAATCAAAGTTAGAACAAATTATATTTCCATAACATCTAAATCATTTAATTCTATAACTAATATTTTTAAATTAATAAAACAAGACATTAAATATTAAACAATGCTGTAAATTCAACCAAATCAAGTTTGTTTAAAGTTCAACTAATTAATTAAAAAATGCAAATAAAGAACCCTTGGTGGGAAGTTAACAAACAGTTAAAGCACTTCAATGTTGAAGACTTGAATAAATTAAATTTTTTTTACAAATTAAACATAATTATATTGTTGCTTAAATAATAAATAAAATTAAAAACAATATCTCATATGTATGTATTACCATATAAAGCAATTTGTTATATTTCACTTCTTCAATATTTATGAAAAAACTATTCCAAATATTATGTGTAAGGTTTAATACACATTTATTGACTTTGTGATCATTTATTTTAATATTTTTAATAAAAAGTTTTAACAATTAATGCAGTTAAAAATGTTGAATTTTTCTAATTTAGAAAATTAAAATAAATGATAATAATTTTTATAAATTATTAATAACTAGGAATATTTAATATTAATATTTTCAATACACGAAAAAGTACCAAAAAAAGTTAAATGAACAAATTATTTGTACTTTAAAGTTTCAAATTATAATTTATTTTATTGTATGATAAAATTTTTTATTTTAACTTACTTTATTATATAGTGAATATCATAATTTTACTTCCTTTTATAAAACTATATAGATTTGTTAATTTTTTCTAATTGTAAATAAATCAATTAAACTTTAAGACATCAACTTTATTTTACGTCAAATTAAATCTGCTTTGGCCGTCGCTACGCGCAGTCAAACACACAGTGACACGCATTTTCTCGTGACCTGTTGTCACGACCATTATTGGATATTAAACATAAATTCAATTATTTATTGCTTTTGTTTGCTGACAAATGAGTACAGCAAAATATTTCTTAGTTAATTTGATTAATGTTTACGGTTTTATTTTTTAACTTTGCCTTAGAACAAATGCAGGCATGGTAAAGTTTAATAAAAATAAAGTACCCGCCATCGGCTACCGGTCGAATCCCGCCCCTCGTCCGAATCCACACACAGCAAAAAGTGTTTCGAATCTCCCCAATGCCAAGAATGGTCCAAATCCTCCAAATGTTTACAAAGATAAATTTTTTGCTAACTTAAAATAGAATAGCTGAAAATAAAAAATTTAGTTGTTTAATTAAACACAATTTATGATTGATTATCTAGTTGTGGTGTTTGATGATATACCTATGGTTAATAAATAAATTAGATCGCTTTTTTTATTTTATCGAGGTAATAATTTTAACAGTTAATTATCCCGTGCTTTTTAGTAATAAAAAAGTGTTGTTTTTATCCGCCAGCGTTTTGCTGAAAAGAGCGTTTTTCAAAAACGATGATCAAACCATTAATTTAAATAATTATTAAATTTTGTTGATAAAGAGATTTTTTGTAATTGTTTTTGGTTTGATAATAAATGCACGCATTATTCTGTGGGTTATGTAATACCTTAAATAATTTTGCCTTAATTTAGTTCCTTCTTTCCCGCGTAGTTCTTCTTTACTGTTGATAATTTAAACATTATAAATGTCAAATTTATTTCATTTTGTCTGCTATATATTTAAAATCATTTAAAATTAGCTAAAATTTGTTAAAGTTTAAATGTAACAAAAAATAAAATTAACGAATTAAAAATAGATAAAAGCCAGGTATTAAGGAAACAAAAATATTATTCAAAATATGAGCCAATGAAAAATTTAAATTAAATTTCTTTATGCCCAACCTAAAAAATGGATTGCATTGACAAAAGCGTTGTAATTGTGTGGCCTCCGTTTTCGATAAAAAAACATTCGGGAAAATAAAAAAATATAATTTCCGCAAACAATGAAAGACGGCCGCATTATAAACAAAAATTTAATCATTGAGCGATGGTAAATTATTTTTACTATGCTGATAAGATTATACTAAACATTGTTAATTTATTATATAATTTAGCAGACTGGGAAACAACATTACCGAATTAATCAAGGTTCATGGCACAAAATAAAAACTAAGTAAAATTTATGGAAAGATATGTGATAAAAAATTCAAATTGAATAAAGAAGGAGAAAAGCTCATTCTGCAAAAGCAGAGTTTTCAAAATTTTATTTAATCAAAAATTTAAATATAAAAGCGTCAACATAAAAGTAAATAATATCTCGCTCAAAAAAAAAGTAATGAAAAATTCAGCTAAACGATAACTATTCGACTCATAAAATTAAATATGAATCCGAAACCTCTTATATTGTTAATACCTTAAATTATTTAGTCTTATTCTTTTCACAAGCTAACAAAACCAAATAAAACGCTTATCTCACTTTGTTATTTTTTGTGATCTAAAGTTGTGCTTTAGCTTTCTTTTAAAAACTATGCAAATTAGCATTGGATTTTAAAAATGAATAATCTCATTCAAAATAAATCATATGATTTAATAAATTAGATTAATTGATTAACTATAAAAACAATTTTATAAACAAATTATTAATGCAATAAAAAATAATTTAAATTGTTAAATAAGGCCCAAAAAAATCAACAAAAATTTAAAAAAGATAAAAGGATAAAAAGCTAAAAAGCTAAATTTATTAATGCAAAAAAATAAAATTAAAAAATATAAATTTCAGAGGCATGAGCATTGCTGTTAATTTATATGGTAATCAATTAAAACTATATATCTAACAGATGATCGATCTAAAAGTATTTATTTAACAACAAAAAAATGCGAAGAAAAAGATTCATATTTATTCATTAATTCAAAATGTAAAACATATAATCCTAATTCAAAAATGAATAGTACTTTATATTTAAATAATCCAAATTGTAATCTAACACAAAACACAATGTTGCGCAAAAAAGACGTAAACAAATTGCCTGAGCAACATACAAATAATAAATTGTTAAAATAAGTTAACTGGCACAATTACAACTCAGCATTATATTAGATATACTTTTAATTAAATGTATATGATTTAATAATAATGCATTATTGAACGTGAGCTAAAGAAAGGCTTTTCATGCATAATGCCTACAAACCGGCGTTCATTTCGTGTCCCAATGTGCGAGAAAATCCGAGTTAAATATGCTAAAATATAAAACTAAAATTATTTTATTCAATTATTCTTCATTGTGTATTATTACATTTTGCGATAAATTATTTACATATCTATTTATAACTTGGCTGTTTAAAGGATTATATTCATTTTTATATTTCTGAAATTGCAATCATCAGTTATAGTTTCATTTATCGAATATAAGATTAAATCACAATTAATCCATTAGCTGAAAGTTAATACTGGCTGTTGTTTAACAAGAGTAGACAATCCAAACCTGAAGTTTATTTTAATTTTAAAAAATCTTTTAAACCATTAAAAACTTTTAAGCTAAAAAAATCTTAAATTACATTACAAAAAAAAAGAATAATTATTATGGATAGACAAAATTATAATTAAGTTATTTAAAGCACGTTAAAATAAAAAGTTTAATTTATAAAATCCAGGATAGAAAATCTAATTCTAATATAGAAAATTAATAAATACAGAGAATTATAAAACGACATCTAATAAATTATATATTATAACAAAAATAAATTTAATTCTTAAAACTAAATTTTATTTCAATTATTTACATCTGTAGAATGGGAGTTGGAATTAAGTTCCAAGCTCTCCGAGGTCGTGTTTTGTTTTCAGCCGTGGTCTGTGATGTTACCGTGTCTGTCTCTGACAGGATTCGCAAGAAAAATTGGGGTGTAGCAAGTTGTGTTTTTGCTTCATCACAAAAACAATTATTCAGGAATGCAGTGAAAGCGATTATGGCTACAGCGACTTGGAAAGTGAGTTCTCCGACGATGATGCCCTTTCGCCTTAATATGTTTGATATTGCAATGAAATATAAAGCCTAAATATAAAATAAAGTACCGCTCTCAAACTGTTTGAAAAAATGATCAAAATTGAATAGTATTTTAATGTCTGTCAATTTCATTCAAACTGAAAATTTAATATAAATATAAATATTGCTATCTTATAACCCATCAATCCGATTTCAGGAAGTTAAAATATTATTAGCCCGAACTAAAATTATTTAAGAAATATTTGGCTAGACGTGATAGACGTCTAGAAGAGGTAAATTTTTATTTCAATAAACCATAAAATCCCAATATAATGAAGCAAAATGTGGCATTCATATTATTTGTTTATCATTAAAAAAATATTTTCTAATAATAACACGGCATTAAATAATTAATGAAATTTTCGAAATTTCCCCTAAAATTTTTTATTTGCGCGGTCTGGCTTTTTTCCGAAGTTTGTTTCCGATTTCCAAATCCGGGTCCATCGCTACCGGACTGAAGTTATACTAGGATTTATAGCAATTTGCTCACAAAAAACTCGGATCTATTTCGTAAATAAAGCATTTTGGATGATTCTGTTTGAAATTGAAAAAAAAATGAAAATTGAAATGTTAAAAAATTGGAAATATTTTTAAATTTTTGAAATTTTGAGATTGACGATCGTATATTTTTTGGAGAGTTTCTCGAAAATCTTGAATTTCGAAAAATAACCGTATGTTAATAAAACAGAATCAGCATACTTTACTTTCTTCCAAAACTTTAAAGATAAAATCTTTGAATAAAAAAAGGTGCGCAGCCAACTAAAACTGTTTTTGAGAAAAAGCTGTTTTAGGAGGCGGGAGATCAATCTCTAAAAAAATAAATAAAAATAAAATGGTGTCAAAATTATTTCGTCATCTTGTTCTATATGCCCTTAACCTTCTTTTTCTAATTTGCTGCAAATATTAAATTTAAATTTAGAATAAGGAAAACTGATTTATATAAAATAGAAGAAACAAATATAACAACATATATTTTAATTTCCAACTCAAAAAAAATCCTATCACTATTCAAGAAAGGAAAATTGTTATTGAGGGTTTTTTTAGATATATTTCTTTATCAGATATATCTGAAATATTATATAAAAAAAGAGCAAGAAAAATAAACGAAATTATTGATTATTATGATAAGTGTGAATTTTTGATTCTTTAAAGATAATGAAATTTAATCGTGCCTTACATTTTAATGTTTAATCTAATGAAGAAAGTAAATTGGGGAAATTACATTGACGTTTCTCTAGCAGCGATGTTGAGCGTCTTGGATGGCTTGATGCCATTTATGAAGCTCCGAGTTAAGTATTTCTCTGATATTTATATTTAAATAATTTATCTTCACAATATAATGATCCAAAATTCTCTATCATAATAACCCGGCATTTTAGCATTAAATTTTTTTTTAAATTAAAATAAATTTATTTTACTAAATTGAATGTTTTCAGTGATATTTTTCATTTATCCATATATTGAATTTAAACTATACTAATTAATAAAAATAATTTATTTTGATTTGCAGACATGGCTGTTGATTTTGATTTTATTTTTTCCTGATTTCTAATTTGGCTTCTTTATTTCCATATCTTTTTATAAACTTTTTTAATATTAAAAATATCATTATCGTATATTGAATAAATTTTTTTACGTGTTCCGGTCTAAAATTTTTTGAAACAATCAAGACTATCAATTTTGTTGCGTTGCTTTGACTAATGTTTT
The DNA here is from genome assembly GCA_020449905.1 of Globodera pallida. Taxonomy (NCBI): domain Eukaryota; kingdom Metazoa; phylum Nematoda; class Chromadorea; order Rhabditida; family Heteroderidae; genus Globodera; species Globodera pallida. The sequence goes on along the minus strand of JAIXHY010000021.1, from coordinate 1,498,918 downwards.
TGACAAACACGTTTATATTCAGTCTTTGAACTATGACCTGAATTTTAATTTTAATCTTAAACTTTATTTTTAATTTCTTCTTGTACGCTTTGTTTTGCGCCAATTTTGTTCACACCTTTTTTAATAAAAATAACTTTTTGAAAAAGCCAACAATCCTAATTGAAAAAAATTAATATATTAATCAAATTAACTTAAATATATGGCTATAGAAAACGATATTTACATACAAACAACATAATAATTTAAAAAAATGTAAATCATCAATCACTGACAAATGTAAGTTAAATAATTTGATAAATCGAGATGAGTTTTAATTGTAACATAATATTCAACAACAATGACACAACAAAAATGCATTAATGACCAATCATCAAAAATTGGAGAAACCCGAGTTGATTAACAAGGACCTATTTTACCACGGTAATTTAATTATTATTTTTTAAAAGATTATATAAGATTTAATAGGATTTCTAAAACAAAATCTAAAATACTTATGAAAAAGGTGTATAAATGAAAGGATGTAAGAATTTTTGTTCATAGTCGTAAAAATTGTCGCAAATGGCATCAAACATTTTTGCCCTTTCACATAAAGTGTATTTTTCGTGTGTGGCAACATTAAGATTTATTAATATAAAACTACTGGATTAAAATTGCATTAAAACAATTATTTACATTTAAAATATAATAATAATGTCAGTAAAATTAGAAAAGATCTTAGCTTCACATATAAATTAATAGATATAAATATTGCAAGTTTGCTCCTTTTAATTCTTCGTCTTCATCTTAAAAAGAGTTAAAATAAGTAGTCTGAAACTGTGAAATAAAATTTCAAAGAAGACAACAATAAATTTAAAAAAAAGCATAATTTTAACTAATTTCAATTCCGAAATAAATTTGTTAGTTAAATCTAAAAATGCTATAAAATAAAGGGAAAAAAGTTAAAAACAAAAAACTAATAAAAATTATAAAAATAAATATTGAAAAAGACCTGTCTATTAAGATAAGAATAATACAAGAAATTTTGGAAGCGATACTACATATGCAAAACCCCACCAATTCAAAATAAGAGAAGAAATCTTTTAAAATATCGGTTTTATGATTGTTTATTATTTTTATTCATTGAATAAAAAGAATCACTTTTTGTTGTTTATTTTTTTTGACTTTACATTCATTATTATTTATTTATATAGGTATATGTTAATGATTTTTTTATATCTTATAACAAATTATTCTAGCATTAATGCCTTTATATATTAAAATTTAGATTTGCACATTTTGCATACGCATTTTTTAAAAATTTTTCTTCCATTGACTATTTATTTCGTTTTCAATTTATCATATTTATTTCACAGTCCTTGCAATGTTATTTCATTTTAAAACATCACTTACTTTTGCCAAATATTTTAAATAATATGTTGAAACCCGTTGTCGTTCCATGGCAAAGTCTGTTTTTTAATTATATTTTAGTATAGTGTAAAAAAAACAACAAAAAACATTACTCATTAAAATTATGTTGTTGAAAATTAAAAATATTTAAAAATAAATTCACCGATTTAAAAAAGAATAGAATGAAAGGAAAAACGGCTTCTATAATTATAAAATGCATCTTACTACACCATACAAAAGGTTCTGATGCTAAAGAAGAAAATATTTTTTAAATAATTTTAATATTTTTTTAAGGAAACCCGTTGCCAGATGCGGTGCATCTATCCATAGCGCCTTACCGAAAGGACGACTTCAATACAGGGCATTAAAATGTAAAGCAAAATTGTTCATATTGTGACAAAATTAATGACAAATTTATAAATAGCTATATAATAGGCAAGTGGGAAAAAATAAATTTTGATAAAAATAACTAAATATAAAAACTGACTAAACATTTCATCTTAAATTTTTTTTAAATAAAAATGCAGTGTTGTCCAACCCTAGTTTAAAATTAAAAAAATAATAATGGTAAAATTAGAATAAATTATCCAAGTATGTATAATCTGCAAAAAAATAATTGGGTTTTAATCAAAATTTATGATAACATTTTTTTGATTATTTTGGTGCGCAAATTCAGGTCATATAAATAGACACAAACGTGCCTGCAAGGCCATAATCCCTTGGTGGATAATACTGTTAAATACTGTGGCATTATTGCCCAATATTGTTTAAATATAATTGGTAAAATTAGGAATAAATTCTAAAACTTTTTGAATATCAAGAAAACTAAATATACATTCAATACAATTGAGATAATGTAAATCTAATAAAAAAAGAGATATTCTCCCGGGAGAGCTGAAACCACATCGCCGACGATAGAAAGTGAAAATCGTAGCAATTCAAATGCTTTTAAACCCATTTTAATAAAGAAAAAAAAACATTGCCGACAGAAAATTCGAGGCCCAGATCCCAGATGAGGCGCCTATAACACCGCCCGTATAGCTTATCGTTTTTATGAAACTTGTATACTTTCTAATTTTTATGTTTTAATTTAATTTTAATGAAAATAAATACTTCAAAATATGTAGTTACAAACAAACATTCATTATATTTTATTAGATGACTAAATATTTTTAATCAATATTTCGTTTTTAATTTTTTGTATTTTTACAATTTATGCATGTTGAGATGTTTCCGGGGAGACGTTTGAGTCGAACGGTGCGACGAAGAGCGTCTTCATTTAAATCAAATTAACTTCATTTTTAACATATGTCATAATAGCAAGCGCAATTTTGCTTATGTTCTTACAGAAAATCAATATTACTGTTTGACTTTTGCCCGCATATTATTTTATAACTTCATAATTCTGTAGCGATTTTAAAGTAACGTTTTAAATTTTACTAAACACTTAAATATGCATTAATAAAAAATGAGATTAATCCTATTTTTTAAATTATATTTTGCCGATTTGACACTTCAAATAATCTGTATCAAAAGGGTATATTTATGTGTATTTTAAAATTTTACATTATATTTTACCGTGTTAGTCCATGAATAGGCCGCTATTGGTACAAATTTGATCACCTTCACAGTCTTGTAAAAAAATAATCTTACTTTTTAAAAACCAAGTAGTTATGTTTATTTAATTTTATTTATTGAGCTGTGCATAAGTGTAATTCATCACATTTAAATATAATAAATTTTTTGTAATCATTGAGCAATATTCGTTTTAACATTGTTGTGCCAGATTTCCTCATGTTTTCATTTTTGTTTTAATTTTAAGAGAGCTAATATTTCAAGTACACAAAAAGTTAAAAAATTATTATATAATTTTTCAACCATTATAGTTTAGAAGTTATATTTTTTTACTAAACACTTAAATATGCATTAATAAAATATAAGATTAATTTTATTTTAAAATTGCAACAAAAATTACATTTTCTAAATAAACTCAGCCATCGCATATGCTCCAAGGATTCTTTTATTATTATTTTATTAAAAACATGTGTCAAAGTTTTATTTTTAAACTTAATTTATTTACCGTTTCGGCTGTGCCCAGATTGAACGGCCCCGTCTCTTCACCATTTTCTTCCTCATTTTCTTTAAAATCTTTAAATTGCCGAAAAGGAAAGGAAAACCTTTGAATTAACTTTCAGTTTTCACTTAAATCATTTACCGGTTCGGCGGGCCAGATTGGCCCCTTCGCCTATTTTTTAAATTTAATTTAATATTTTAATAATTATTTTTTAATTTTTATGTTTATTCGCGAGTTATGCGTAGCGTTTCTAAAACTCTCGCGCTAATGATAGATTATTTTAATTCAAACTTAATAATAAATTAATTTATTGCGTAAGATTTCAATTAATCTCTTTTTTAGGTTAAAATAATTTAGCAAGTTCTATTTTTATTATATTTAATAGTTCTAACATTTACTGTGATAAAAATTATCAAAACTAATATTCAAATTGGCCAAACTTCAATTGCTTGTATAAAAACGATTAAAGATGCAACAGCGGCATCAAATATGCCTGGTTTACGAGCCCGCGAAATAAACCTTCAAATTGCAATAAAAAATTTATAATTTACTTTTTTATGTCTTAAAAAATAATAACAAAAGCCTCATAGGTTTTCCAAATTAAAAAAATAATCATAGCTGACTGCTAATTTTGTATTGAAAAATAAGAAATAGAAAAAGTTTGTTGACTTTCAATCGACATTATTAATTTATATCATTTGCTTAAATGTATATAATTATGGCACAATCTGGCACGATTAAATCGTTCAACATATAATAAAATAAAATAAAATAAATATTTTAATATACTATAAAACATCCGCGTGGAATGTTGGAAGGCATTGCTGCAATTGCAACCAAGATGTTCACTGCATTTCTGCCAGTTGCCTGTTACCAATATTTGCAATATAAAATAGATAAACATAATTGCGAACAAAAGATACATTAGAGACCGGGTTAAGTACATATTTATATTAACTCATTGTTATATATTATTTTCACGGCGATTTTCTTTGAAATCTCGCCACATAAAAAGACAGCCAAAAAATATTAAATATTTGAATAATTTTGATGATTTTATTAAAATCACTGACAATGCATTTGTTTGTCATTTCGATTTTTTTTTATAAAAATTAGCGAATAAGCTTTTTTTTGTTAAATCCAACAAATTTAACATTCTCTAATTTCAAGCTTTTTCAAATTACATATCAAAGATTCTGCTCATTTTGATGTTTTAAGGGATTTATTATAATCTAAAAAAACAATTGGTATTTTTTTCATAGCAATACTCTTTATTATATTATTGATGAAAGTTTTCCAACAATTTTCGATTTTTTCTACAAGCTTTTACATATATCAGTTCAATAACAAGTTAACTAATTTTAAAAATTAGGATTAAAATCTTATATGCCAAAATCAAACTCAACATTGAAAAAAGATAAAAGAAAATCTACATAACAAAAAGTCAAATAAATATAATTTTTATACTTCACAAATCCAAGCATTAATTACATTATAAATAACAATTAATGAAAATACATTTAAAAAAATATATATACACAAAGAAAGAACACCTTTTTTAAGCCAAATAAAACGGGCGCGGCACAGAAAAAAGTTAAGAAGCTGCTGATGTTATATTAAAAACTCGATTAAAAAAGTATTTACAAACAAATCTTTAGTACATTTTAATAAAATTTATTATTATTAATTTTTATATTTAAGGAATACAAATTTTACTTGGCGAAAAAATTTATAACATTTAGTGTTCATATTAACGCGAATAAGTGATTATAACTGATTGCATGGTTTATGAATGTTAGTTGCACCCGAAGGGACAAAACCTGCACAGTTATCAACATACGTGACAACTTATTGAAAGTCTGCATTGTGTACCGACTTCCTCGGCTTCCATTGAATACATCAAATTTTAAACATGTATGCGAGTTGTGGTCAAAGTTAAATAAATTAAATCGTATGTTAAGATTTAATTTTTTAGATTTGTTATCCTTCGGAAATGGGCCCTGGAGGCAAATAACATCCTTGGCGGAAACAAAATTATCGGGTTTAAAGTGTCATAGCATTGGCTTACCAAATTAAAAAAAAAGACACTGGATTGTTTCTTGATACGAAAAAGTGCTTTTTTGATATAAAGAATCTCAATAAAATACGCATTTATTCATAAAATAAACAATTCTAAATCCATCAAATAATTAAGGAATGTTATATTTTTATAAAATTATCATTTCTATCCTAAAAAGGTATTTTAAAAATAACAAGAAATATTAAATAAAAAAATTAGAAAACATTCCAATATTTAAAAATTTATGTTTTCGTACCAGGGTTCTTGCCCGAATCAACTGAGAGTTTAAATAGTTTTTACTTAGACAGTTAAATAATTTTACTTACAATTTATTATTATTTTTAATTGCGATACAACCGCATGCCCGGCCTCATGAAACGCCGTGTTGCACTATTTGCTGCTTTTCACGCCCTTTAAAATTGAGTATTCGAGTCAAATAAAAGCAGGCGAATACAATTTGAAAAATTATTCAATTATTTTTGAACAAATTTTCATATGATTTTACAACGTGCGACTTAATTGCTTGTTCGCTTTTCAGTTTTATTACTTTATTTGTTAACGTTTTTTGGCGATGGTTTTTGTTACATTTTTTTGTTCATTTTTATTTTTTGCACTTTTTTTTCTTCTAAATATTATGAGCTCTATTTTAATTAAGAATTCTTTTTAATTTATTTTATTTTATTTTTATTAATTTTAATAATTAACTATGTCGTTACTCTTTTGTTGAATAAGTTTTTTAGTCAGGACAAATGAGTTTTTTATTTTAATTTGAAAAATATATTTGCTTAAAATGCTACTTGTTTAGAGTACGGCAGAATCAATTTTCTTTGAAAACCAATTCTGATTGGCTGCGTCGTTTTCTATGATTTATATTTAAGAAATGATTGATAATGTCCAATCATATGCTTTTAATTTCTGAATTCTTTCGTTGCTATAATTTATATTTTCGCTTTTATTTGAATGTTATATTTTCATTAGGTAATGTATTTTTAAGTAGCTTTCCTGACCGGGGTTAGAACCTACATCAAATGGCGAAAGGAGTCGGCGTGAAGACCGTCTTTATTTATTTTATTCCAGAAATTTTTAAGATTTTTTCACAAAGAGAAATTGATTCATAAAAACTTTTAAAGTAACTATTTTATAAATAATCAAAATATGTATTTAAAAAAAAGTAAAATTTATTATATTTGTTCAATAAATTGAATTATTGTGTTTTTTTTATGTAACAACATGGAGTTTGTTTTAACTTTTACTTGGATTACTTTTCAAAAACATTTATTTTTATGCTACTCTTTCATGTACAAATGTCCTTTTGGGTGGGCTGTTTTTCCTTTTTACTTGACATTTTAAGTATTAAAAAAAGTCATTTCCCGGGGTGTTTTTTTATTATTTTGGAAAAATAATTAATTCTTAAAATTGGGGCATGTAAATTTCACTTTATAATTAAAATCTTAAAAGTTTAATGACTCAATTTGTTAAGGGATTCACCCAAATTTATAAATTATGATAATTTTTTGAAGCGCAAGCGCTTTAGGCTTATTTGTTAGGAGAAGTGCAAAATGTTTGGATTTTAACAGGATTTTCCTACTTTTTAAGCTTTTCCTGCTAAATACCTGTTTCTTGCTTGCTTTTTAAATTTTCTTATAAAAATGTCCAATTTCTAACTTTGATTCCGACCTTCCAAAAACTGTATTGTTACAATTTTCCCCACCGATCCCTCCCATTCTCAAATTCAAAAGACTCGCATTTTTTAAAAATTTTAATTGCTAATCTCTTAACAAAAACAACCAATTTTTTTGGCAGCGCCTATCGGCACCGCCATTCCCCTCTACCCTAAAAAATGCACTTAAGAAATAAACGGAGTTTTACTTCGGCAAAAATTTTCCTGAAAAAACCCGGAACTAATGTATTAATAAACTCATTGAGAAACCTCCGAAAATAAAATAATTAAAAATTGATTTAACTTAATTTAGCGGAGTTAAAAACTGTTGTTAAACATTTCTTTAAAATATAAATTATTAATATAATAAAGAGAAAAAATATTACATTGCCAAAGATACATACGTTGAAAATACTGGTAATTTTTTATGTACCGCCCTCTAATGGGGCTAAATCCGCCGATGAGCTCGGACGAACCAAAGCGGGTTCATTTATGCCATCGCTCCAATTGGATATAATTTAAACATCCTAAAAAATTAAATAATGCAAATATCAGGTCTATGTATATTATATATTTTATAATTAATTAAATAATTTTAAAAACAATAATAAAAACACCAACGGGTCACATAATATGTTATTTTTATATGAAATTGTTAGTAAAAAAGAATGTAATTAAAAGTGATTGCCGAGCCGTTTTTATGGAACAAGAATTGATATTTGTGAATTTTATTTAATTTTTACAATGGTTTCCTTTATTCAAATTTAATTTACAAAACATTTAATTTTTTAATGGGCTCTCTATTGAAAGTGATTATTAAAGTCTGTTTAATACTGCAACTTTATAATTGTATATGCTGTATTCTTTATTTTTCCTTTAAAATTAGCATTTTTTCATCAGGTCAACACTGATTTGTCCACGGGAGTCGAAACGGACGGAAGGAGCGGGACCGGAGGGGAATGGGATGGGGATGGCGGTCATTCTCCCGGGGAGAGCGAACTGATCATTGCCGACCGAAGCCCGTAAGGGTCGCTTTGTTGCCGACATGTTGACAATTTTATATGTTCGGATGTGAAGGTTCGTAAATTAGTAAGAAGAGTTTTACGGGTTTTATATTTTTAAAGCAGTTATAATAAATACTGCTATTGAGTTGGAGAGTTGATTAAATATTTAACCAGGCTTGGGATTAAATTGTTAAATATTTATAAAGAAACTAATTTAGCGAATTTGTTAGTTCTACCGTCTTTTGACTAACTCCTTAACCCATACGGGGGTCGGAACAAAGCTCTAAACCGATGGCTGTAAAGAAGGAAAGAACATCCGATGATCAGAAAAGGATTATCAAAGATAATTATAAAATTCGAAAAAAATCCATCTAATCAGAATATTCTTAATCGGTTCTATTTAAACATCTATTGAAATTATTACAGTTTTTGACTCTAAAATTGATTACAACTCCTGTGGTGTGTTATCTTTTAATGAATTTTGTTAAGGATTGATTTATTTGTTATTAAAAAAATGTAAAATTTAAAAGCATTTAAATTTTGTTTTAAAAAATTAACAGCAACAAAATAAAATGTTTATCATTTATTTAATTAGATTCAATTTTAGTAATTTCATTTAGGTATTTACATGTTCTATTAATAGTGCTGAACTATTTGCTTTTTTGTGGTTAACATAATTATAGTTTTGTTATAACATCGGTATAAAATTTAATTTTGTGGTGCTTTGGGCCTCCAGTGCAAACAAGTGCTTTTCGTCGAACTTGGTCTCAGAAGTGGTGGTGTTTGCTTGATTCGCTTGGGATTTATTATATAATTTTTCCAAGTGATTAAATAAAATTAAGTTATTTATTTATTTACACAACAATTTACTGTAATAGTTAGCTTAAGCTTTTAATTTTGATTTTATCAGTCGTTATTAAAAATTACTATTTATTTGCGTTGTAACATTTTTTAAATTATTGTTTTATTTTGGGGAAAATGCATACTTACATTTGTTTATGATTTTTTTATAAACAAATTTATAGTTAAAAGATTAGTTTCTTATTATTCATATATTCTTTTTATAGGTAATTTTTATTTTTGAATTTTAGCTTTTTATTATTTTTACAATAGGTGATGCCTATTTTGCGTCGGACACATTTGCGCCGCCTCTTTTGCGCAGTAAATGGTGTATTAACTGGTATTAATGCATTATTTTTTTAATGCTTTGATTATATTTGTTTTATTATTAGAAATTATAATAGCAACATATTCGTAAGTTCCTTGACATTGCTATAAACTTTTAAAGAAAAACATAAATAACTAATAAATTTAAAAATGACAAATTCATGTTTAGCCGTATGTTAAACATTTAAACATCATTAACAAAATTTGAAAAATTTCAATAATTAACAATTATTTTAAAGACGGACAAGGTACGTCGACGCTCTCTGACAGGGCGGTCAGATATTTATCATTATTATCTTAAATTTAGGAGTTCCCAAAATTTGTTAGAAATGAAAAAGAGGTCTCAGATGAATCGATGTGTGGTGCTTTCAACACGAATATAAATTTTTTTAAATTAGTCAGCAAAGATTAATTTTCAAAGGGTGATGATACAGGGAAAGGTTTTTCTGGTCGGAAAGGTTTTTCTGGTCTTGGTCTCGAAAAAAATTTCAATCATTTAACACAAAATGAGATGGATAAATGTTACATTTATTGTAATTTCTCATCTCTGTTTTAGACTTCGAAATTTGCAGGTCACTTGGGCGATATGCGGGGCCATGCAAAACGGCTGGAACGGGCTGATGGCATACATTATATATTTTATACATTACAATTTGTTAATTTAGAGCCACATCTTTTAATTAATGCAGAACAATCGACATTTGTTTAAAACCAAAAAATATTCAATTTGTTTTTGTCTAATGAATATTTAAAAATCTATCAAATCTTATATGGACACTGAATAAGGAAACTTTCCAGTATTGCTGCATTAAACCTAATTTAACAATTATGACGCCAATCATTTATTTGCTAAGAGTTTAAAATATTAATTATAAAAGCATGCCGAAGCATTCAAATCATATTATTTTAAAAGTTAAAAATATACTAATACCAAACCAAAACTATTATAAACGAAAACCACCTTTTTTATTCACAAAGAAATAAAACTGATAAGAATCAAAGAAACATGATTCAAATTCGTTGAAAAATAAAAATGAAATATGGATTAATTGAATAAATACATATCTTTAATGAGAATTAAAATTAACGAATTGTCAATCTAATAGGTATTTGGATTGTTCCCGGCTTCTCAATTACAGTTTTCGTCTTGGGTGCAATAGAATTTAAATGCTTGTTCAATCCCCCACGATCAAAAAAATACTGCATTTTGTAAGCAAATTTAAACAAATTAAATAAAAGCATAGATAGATAAAGTAAATTTAACAAATAAATTTGTTTAAAAAAAATCATTAGCAACAAATCGTTTATAAACAAATGAAAACATTCAATTATAAAATGTTTTTAAAAAATGCATAATCTTTAAAAATTCAGTTGTCGTAAAAAACACAAACTGTATCTACTATGAATCCATGATCAAATTCTTGGCCAACAGCGAAATTTTAATTTTTATAAATAATATGTACGAAAAATATTGAAAGTAAACCATTAATATTTTATAAACGTAAAAAAATATACATAAAAAAACACGCGCGCACGCAATGTTCGACTTTGGACTACATAGTCTGATCAACCCCATTGGTATTTAAAAATTAAGTTTACTAATGAATTTGTAAAAAAGGAAACGCAAATATGCATCCTAATTAATTATTAAAAATTGATTAATTCTCAAACTAAATAAAAAACATTGTTTCTTAAATAGAAATGCAAAAAATGAAGTTCTTTCGCCTCTAGCACATTATTAAAACTAAATTAAAATCAAAAATATTTTAAAACGTAATCAATGTTATTTTAAAAATCTATGAAAAGATTTATTAAGACGTCAAGTTTTACTTGCGTCTTAAAAACAGAAACTAAAAAAAAATTAGTTATCTTAATTTTAAGTCAAAAAATTAATAAATAAACAACAAAATTTTGTCTTCTTCTTGAGGAGTCTGTACTTTGTGCATATCACGGAAACAGTGCAAAGTTCGTCTGTGCCGTTCTAATCAAAATATCTTCATTTTAAATAATATTATCCACAATTATTTTGAAATTTTACCAAAAAACAAATACTAAATTACAATTTGGAATACATTTTTAACAAAAATATTTTATTTCAATAAATCAATTCTTTTTTAAATAAATTTTTCAATAACAATTTAATTTTTCTGGGGTTTTTGAAATATATCTTTGACCAAACATGTTTAATATGTTTAATAAATTTAAAAATTTGTAGCACTTATTTTGGCATTGTTTTCTATTTATAATAAAATAGCAATTAAAACGAGTTGATAAAATATATCGATTAACGAATGGGACGGCCTCGAATGGGCCATGATATACTAATGAAATCTGCAAAAAGTTAACATTTATGATAAAATGTTTTGTTAACGGTATTTTTTAACTTTCACATACATCACGGGATTTTCTAATTTTTTTTTATCTATAAAAAGTTAGTTTTAATATTTTAATTATATCTATCCATCAGTAACTTAAAATAAATGTAATCTACACATTAATTATAATATATATATTAAAAGCTTACAGATATAGAAATTTAAATTAATAGTAACTGCGCACTTAACAATAATTGTGTCTTATATGAATGACTTCAATTATTGGTCGATCATTTATATAAAAATAATTCTGTGTGCGAGAAAAGGACAGCAATTTTTAAATGAAATTGATCTACCAGGTTGTTTGTGATTATAACTTAATTTATTTAGAAAAAGGATAAACTGATGACAAAAATAATACACAAGATACAGCGAATAGGAGGTATAATATACGTAAAAGCAAAACAAAGGAACAAACAAAATAGATCAGAAAATTGGCAACACTATCTATGGAGATAAAATATAAAAAAGTTAAATTAAATTTGCTCACAAATAAAATAAATAAGGAATTAAAAGCTGCGTAAATGCCCAACCGTAAATTTAATTCTAATAATGACGCGCTGTTATAGATAGTAATACATACTAACCAAATTAATTAAACTAATAGATTGCGTTTTTTGAAATTTTTAATATTGTGACATAAAATAAGGCACTGGAAAAAAGAATTAAATATTTATTATACAATTTTTTACAATAATATATCGAGTCGTTAATATTAAAAACCAAAAGGTACTTTAATTCGCTCCTTTTTGAGATTCATGAACGCAGAGACTGCAAACAAAAAAAATTAAACATTTAAAATAATATTTTAAAAAAACGATAAAATCAAAATAATAGTGCGACGGCAAGAAGTTTTTCGAAGGCTAAAGACAAAGCTACGCGCGTTGGGTAGAGCGGCATATTGAGTCACTTTGAGCAAGCCATTACGTTTTGGAGCCCTTTGAAACCTAAATTTTTGTTTATAATTTTCGAAATATCTTTTAAAAACATGGATATTTTAGAATTTTGGACATACAAAATCTTTGGTGCTATTCGACGCGTTTCATCAAAAACTATCAACTTAAAAAACAGTTCGACCGCCCCAGAATTTTTATGTTCATAACTTTATTATTTTTTTGTGATTTAACTTTGAGATTTCCTTATTTTTTCTTGACGGGCAAGATTAAAAATTTGGTACTATTGAAGTTGGGACTACTAGCTCGGTCCAATTTTCTAAAATTTGTAAAATTAGTTTCGATATATGTTAAAATTTAAACATCCAACTTTTCGCAAAAATGTTGACCATTTTCTTTGAGCCCTCGCCAGAGTGAGCGGGGCTCTCCGCCACCGCTCGCTGAAATCTGGTGGGATATTGAGTCACTGTGGGACTATGATTGGTAGAAAAAAAAATCAAATCTATGAAAAATAAATAGTTGATAATTGGGGTTCGGATAAATTTTGCAATGTCAATAACGACAGACAATGTTTGAACATTGTTCAATTCGTGTGTAAAATATAATTTCAGATAAAAGTTCAGGCGTAAGTTTTTATATGGCCAATATCTTTGTTTGGGGGCATTAGTGCAATTTTTAAATATTTTATATTTACGCTCAGTATAAAAGCCGTTGTAATTGATACTTTCGTTCTTTGACAAAAATTAAGTGCTTTGTCTATTTGCAAATAATAAATTAATTTTAAATAAATATTTTTTTCAAAATGAATAAAATTGTTTATTTAAGTAGAGTACTATTTTCCTAGCAATAATTTAAACAAAAATTTTATTAAATCATTATCAAAGTGCTCTGTATATTTTTGTAAATTATATTTCTTAAAGAATTCATTATGTCGGTAATCTTGAATGAGAACTTGTATTCCGTGTCTTACGAATATTATTTTTGGCGTAGCTTGTTGTATTTTGAAGACTTTTTTATTTATTTATTAAAGTATGTTGGGGGGACTTCGAGTACATGGTAGCTTCGCCGTATTATGCGCGACGTATTATAAATTCAGAGTTACAAGTATTGACTTTGGCATTTACACAAATTTTTATTAATCACTAAGAAAATACTATATTTTAAAATGAATTGTATTTTATAAATTTTCGATATGTTGTTATTAGCTGATTTTTAGAATAAAATTTCTTTTGAAATGAATAATTTTTTTTTTTTTGCGAACTTTTTTGTGTATATAATTTGCAATTTAAAGTAGAATCCTTTTTATCATTTAAAAGGTTTTAACCAATGCGATTCGTGCACAAAATAAAGGTTGGTTATTTTTTATTTGGTTTTTAATTATTCGCATTTCTTCTCCCGCCTGTGGCACACTCATTTGCATTTAAACAAATAATTCTTTTTAAAAATTTAATACATATAATCAAATCATTTTTAATTTTAAAGTAACCTTTAAAGGTTAATGTTTATTTTATAAATTTTTTAATCGGAACGAAAAAAACTCTTGAATTAACCTCGATGAGTATATCTTAAAAGCCAAATATTTTACATCCTTAAATCGATAAAAAGCACAGAAATGCAATTATTGTTTCTTAAAAAACATTTCTAAATCTAAATAAACTATATATTTTTTAAAATTATTATTATGTGTAACTGTAAGACCAATGATTAATAAATAAAAAATAGTTAAAAGGCGCGTATTACAACAATTTCAATAACACACATAAATTAATAAGTAAATATTTCGGTCAAACCCGTCTTACCACCAAGTGCTTTCTGAAATTGTACTGGAAAATTAATATTAATAAAAATTTAATATGTCTTAATTTTAAAAAAATGCATTAATTCTAACGAATATTTTAAATAAAAAATGTTTTTTTTGAAAACCAATTGATAGTTTGAAATAATTTCCATTATATATTTGAAGAGTCTAAAACCCAACATTGTTTTACGTTGTCCACTGCCAAAAGTTAAGAAGCATTACTTTGCACAAAATCATTTTGAAAGCAAACATCTCCACTCTAATAGTAAAAATTCGTTGTTTACTGCAGTTTAAAGTTTTTAAAAAGTGTATACTAAAGAATCGTGGCTTTGTTAATGCCTTTCATTGAACTAAAATGGGTAACAAACAGCTAACTTTTTTCTTGAATAGTCGACAAAATAGATATAAATCAATATGTAATCACATATTTGCTATGAAATTCAAAATAAAACTCATGACAAACAAAGATACGTTAAAGACCTTGGAAGATTTTGGAATTGTATTAATAAATTGCATAAGTAAAGCACATAAGATTATTACAATCTTCTTAAAAATTAAATAATTAGAATCAAATTTTTTGAAAAAATGTTGAAATCTTTGAACTGAAAATTTAAACTGTACGGGAAATATTTATTGAACAAAAATAACATGAAATAGAAATACTTTTGTGCCAGAATCCGCCATTTAATTACAAATTTTATTTAAAATTTTTAATAAGTTTTAAATCCGTTATTGCGAAACGCATCCATGACAGATTCATGAAAGACACGATTAAACAAAATTATTTACAGAATAATATTATTATTTTCACAATTACTATAATTCTTCTTAAATATAATTTTATCTATATTTCTTAACTGTTAGAAAGTTACAATAGAAACTGGTAGAAATTTTATATTGAAAAAGAAAATTATTATTCTGTTTCTTGGATAATAATATAATTTTAATAAATTATTGTTTTAAAAATAAAATTACCCAAGTTTTTATGGCTTTTTAATACGTTTTATTTTCCGCAGCAAAATTTTTAATCATATTTACAATTTATTTATTAAAACCAACTTTTATCTCTGTTAAGTATTATTTATTGATTATTGTATATAAAAAATAGGATCATAAATTTAATTGATTTGCTGTTAGAATATAATAAAATCTTCCTCAAGTTTAAAATTTACCTATTTGCTTTCCACTGCTGCGCAAAACACATCATTGTCACAAGTCATGCACACAAGATCACCCTATTTGGTCTTTCAATATTTTATGTTTTCTTTGATGATTTCATCTTATTTAGCTATTTTTAGGTGATTATTAATTTTTATTTGTTGTAGATTTTACTTATGTTGTAGCGCCCTCTTTTTTTGAATAATTTTTACCATTATTTTGCTTTATGCTTATGCTACAAAAATTAGAATGAAACAATGAACAGTTCGAATATTAATTTTATTTATTGAAAATTAACAACGGTTTATCATCAATCTTAATTTGTTTTTATTTTACCCGCAAAATCTTCCATCTTAAAGTGTTCGAATAAGCGAGTTTTTATTTCAGCATAGAATATCTCCGTTGTTGGGTTTGCTAGAAATATTTAAAATTTGCATTTTTTTTTATAATCATGGTATAAATTGCCAGGTTGACGGAGTTTAAGTCAATAGAGTCTCGTTGCTCCAGTGTCGAGCACATCTTCTGTGTTCATTGCAGATTTTCATCGCAGCTTTTTCATTGTGCATTTTACCAAACAAATAAGCTTTTTTAATTGGCATAAGAAGTTTCATCTGTTTAAAATATATTTCATTTCATTTTTGAATTGTAAATTTCAAAATTTGAAGTAGGGTTGTCACCCCGACCCCGTCCCCGAGCCCGACCCCGCAAATTTAGGCTATTTTTCGGGGTTTTCCCCGACCCCGACCCCGACATTTCTAACCCCGAAAAACCCCGACCCCGAACCCCATCCCCGACTCGGGGTCGGGGTTAGCATACACCCCTAAAGATGGCATCATTGAGTGACTAAATTCATTTTTTCCGAGGGCTTGACTGTGGTCTTGCGTACTTTTTGACAAAAATTTATCAAACTTTTACAAAAATGGTAATGTAAAATTGGTGGCTTGGTGGTATGTCTGCCCGGCGAGTAAAGTGTTCGTTTGGGGTCGAGCCCGCTTGAATGCAAATTTATTTACGTTTATTTGGCCTTATTTTCCCCCAATAATGGAACTTTTTTTAATAAATTCAAATATTTTTAAATTAAAATGCGTGCAAAAGATGAATTTTTGAAAGCTTCAAAAAATTACCGCATTTTTAAAATTTTGGTTGCAAATCCCTTAACAAATTGAGTCAAAAATTCGAAAATTTTCTCGGCGGCGCCTATCGGTACCGCCGACCCCCCCCCCCCCCCCCCCCCCCCCCCTCCACCTAAAAGCTTTAAGCCTAAGAAGGGCCACTGAAGCAAAAAATGGCGATTTATCAAACAATATTTTATTAAAATAAATTACTTTAATAAAATAAATTTTTTTAGTCACATAAAAAAAATTTCGATTTCGACTTTCTTTTTATCGTCACAACCCTGCATCCCTTCTCTTCAAAATAAAAACAAATTAAAAAAATTATCGGCGCTAATGTCAATAAATTTTGGAAATTATTCAAAAAAACAAAAATTGACTTTTGAAGAAAAATTTGAAAAACCCCGCAACCCCGACCCCGACCCCGACCGATTTGGGTAACCCCGACCCCGACCCCGACAGTCCCGCCCCCGAAAAACCCCGACCCCGCAATTCTCAACCCCGCACGCGGGGTGACAACCCTAATTTTAAGTAAAACAGCAAGCATAAAATTTTTGTATTAATATGTTTTATTTTGGGGGAGTTATTGAAAACAATGTAATAATAAATTATTTTATCACTTTATTTATTTTCATTATTACTTTCAACATTATTTTTTGATTTAAAAAAATCAATAACCGCAGATCGTAGTATTGCTTTTTTCTTTAGTAAAGCCAAATAATCATTGTGCCAGGTTTACAAAAATTTATTTTACCGCTTAGGTTATATGTGTATAAATGAATATACTCATATCTCTTTCCAGAAATATAATCAAGTCCATAATCAAATATTATAATCGTTTTAATTTTGAAATTATTTTAATTCCCAGATCTTTTTTCTTGACATGATTGAGGCAAGTTTGATGGGATCAATTGAGTTGCAAACAGTTGTTCTATTTTTTAAATTTTTTTTAGTCACATATTTAATTTCTTTTCATTTATTTATTTTAATCTAAACACAAAATGATTAGAAGGCGGATAATGGTTTTGGTGGGTACATTTTATTTGTTTATTTACATATTTTAGGACACGATTTTTCGTATATTAAATATTAATAAATCACTGATGATTTTATTCAAGTCAAGTGGCGAACTGGGTTATTAATGAATTTTATATAGATTATTTTTATTCAATTCGTATTTTGATTTAGCTATGATAAGGCAAGATTATTATAATTAACTATATCATTCTTTAGGAACTAAAATGTTTAATTTAATATAATCACCCAGCATGATGGTTGCCTTCAGTTCCCCCCGCGTGTAGCAGGGCTCGCTGATATGATTAGGGTTTATTCATTCACTGGCAAAAATAAAAATAAAGCATTTAGGCGACACAGCTTAATTTTAACAGAAATAATAATTCCTCTTTATTAATGTTTTATCTAGCGTTATGATAATACTCGTAAACCAACTGAAGGTTAGTTTTTTAATTTAAGTGAATATTTTTTGTTATTTTATTTGTAAAATTGTTGTTTTTTTTGATATTTTAAAAATTTTATATTTTGATTATTTGCTTTTTTTCTGTTTATTTCAAGTGAATTTAGATAATGATAATTTCACAAATAATTAAATATCTCAATAAGCCCGATTTTGGCGAGATCAGATTGCAACTTTTTTAGTTTTTTTTCAAAAAAAAAGAGCGTTTATAAATGGGTTTTTAATCAAATTCAGCGTTTCAGGCATTCTATTAGGTAATTAATTATTTTCTGGTCCCTTCCACCGGAACTGTGTATATTTTATTCATTTAAATAATTCGTTTTTATTATTTTAGTTTTGATTTTTATAGCTTTCTATTTTTTTTATATATAAAAAATAAGTATTAAAAAGGAATAAATATAAATGATTTCAAAATATATTGAACGGAATTTAAAAATATGAATTTTTCGAGCTCTTCTCGTAGGAACATTAGCAAACGCAAGCTTAATCGCAGTCTGATCTTGTTGATTATAAAAAGAAAGAAACTTGCTTTTGGAAATGAAATTCATTAATGAAAGTTACTTTTATAAAATTGGTTTGCTGAAAATTTTAATAAATTTTAGAAAGAAGTAAAAAGCAACATTTAGCAAGTGCAAAAATAGATATATTATTATTAAATGTGAAAATAACCTTGATAATTGTCAACGTTGTTTAAATTTACTCAGATAATGAAAGGTAGCAAAAAATATAAACTAAAAATCACTTTGATAAAAACAATAAAAAATAATTAAACTGGATGACATGCGTCGCTTGCTTTAATATCAAAAAGATTTAAGCCATAAATAAAAATATTAATATTAGACAGAATGACATCTATGAATATATTATAAAAAATATTTAGCTTAGTTTTAATTTTTCCAGGTTTAGAATGATTATTTTATGCTTCTTAATTTATTGAATGTTACGTTTTTTACTTATATTTATTATAAACTGGTGATTGCGCCATTTATATCCATGAACCAATTTAATTCCATTTGGAGCTCCTTTTAACAATTTTACTAAAACATTATTGTAATATTAAATTTATAAATTAGTGTTATACAATTAAAGTATTATTAACTAGTTACCTTGTGGTTTACCGTTCTTGCAGACTAAATTTTCACTTTTTTAATTTGTAATTCTGCCATTATAATCTTTTTTATTCAATAAAATTTACAAAGTTAAAAATTGCAATATTTATAATCTATGTTTATAAAAGACATTATCAATGTTTGCTTTCAATTAATTGTTATCAAATGCCCATAAGCATTACCTTCCATTCCCTGTGGCGACTGTTCTGTCATGATTGTCATTCCTATTGTATAAAACCAGAAATATAATTATCTACTTAATACCACTAAGATTAAACGAACTGGCCTTATGGACTTTACATAATAGAAAAAGTTGATTATGTTGCTGTGATATATATTTAAAACGAGTTGATGTTTTACCTTTAAAACAATATAGCGCAGTGATAAACAAGCACACTCAAATTTTAAATATTTTTCATTATTTTTTTAATTAAAAATCAATGTATTTGAATTCTTTTTTATAGCTTTCTTGTATTCAGCGTTTTATTGCTAAGTTATGCGATACCGTTTCTCGTTTTATTTTATTAAAATGACGAAAAAAGATCATTAATATTTTTATTTTTAATAATCAAATAAATAATTTAACATTTGCATTCAAAAAATTTCATTTTTTTTTACTTAGTTAGTCCGATAAATTTAAATTATTTTGCTCCACTATTTTTTTTTATTAATAGATAGATTGAATTACGAAATTAATTTGGGTTTTTCTACTAAATAGTCTGCAAATTTAAATAATTTTGCTTAAATATAATATTACGATATATTTAGCTATTATATTTGTGCGTTGGTTATTTATTTAAAGTTTTGTGAGCAACAAAAATTTGACATTTAAAAAATATTAATTGGGGCGGTTTTACGTTTTTGAATAAATAAATTGAGCACCAGAAGCCTTTTTTGTAATGCTCGAAAATGGACTGTGAAAAACGATTCACACATAGACAAGATTTATCTTCTTCTATCATTTATTATACAAATGATTTAAAAAGTGTGCATTAGTTTAAGGAGTGCGGCAGCTATTCATGTTTTACAGCAGCGATTTGCTTTCACGTTGGTATCATAGTAAAATAAATGTTCTTCAAATATTTTATTAATTGTTAATTTTTAAATTGCGATTTACGCTGTAAATGGATTTTTAAATGATTTTAAAATAGAATTTTAATTTTTTTAAATAGATGAAAAACATAAATGTGTAATTTTGTTAGTATTTTATTTTTTTAAGTCGTAAAGCTGTAAAACTATTAGGTGCAATGCGCAATTTTATTTATTAATTTTTCTGTTATGTTATGTTTTTTTATTGATTTTAAGTATTGGAAGTAAAGATGCAAACTGATAGGAACGAATCACCACAAAAACGCAATCGCCGATTTTCTTTTTTTTTCTCTAAACATAATGCGGAATTCCGCGATTACCTCAATGTTATTGTCATCCGTCCGACGAGGATAAGGTTTTTTCTAATTGAGATTTAAAAATTTGGACAATTTTGACCACTTTTTTCTGTCAAAATCAATGCCAGAATAGAAATTTTATTATTAAATAACAAAATTTTTCGATATCTATGAGTTAGCCAACCATTTTTTTGGGAACCCCTTGGTAAGAAATAAAATTTATTGAAGCCTTCAACAATTTTTTGAAAATTCCCAATTTTTTGCTCAGCAAAATCGGTCGAATTAAAAAAAATAAGTTTGAGATGTTAAATGAAATAAAGTTTAAAAAATGCAGTTAGGACATTTTACTTCTTTAAATGTTTTCTCCATTTTAAAAAATTTAAAAGTTAATGTCAATTTTTTGTCAAATTAATTCCTGATAAGATTATAATATATTAAATATTTTTGGTTTTGAAAAGTTCCAATTTTTTGCTCAGCAAAAAATCGGAAGAAAATAAAATGCAAAAAATTAAGAGATTTTTTACTTCTTGAGATGTTTTCTCCATTTTAATTTGAAAAGATTGCAAAATCCAAAAAATTATGGCCAATTTTGCAAAAAAAAAATTTAAAAATTGGGGGGGGGGCTCTATTTTAGGGGGGGGTTCTATTTTAGGGGGGGGGGGGTTCTATTTTCAACCACTCCAAAAAGGGGGGTTCTATTTCAGGGGGGGGGGGGGTCTATTTTAGTGGGGGGGGGGGGGTTCTATTTTAGGAAATACGGTAATTTATAATAGTAATTGTCGATGATTTTTTTATATCTTTATAACACATTATTTTAGATTCATGACATTAAAATCTAGATTTGCACATTTTGCATACGCACCAAATATTCTAAATAGAAAATCTAGCTGTCAACAAATAAAAAATCTATCACACAAAATTCAAATGTTCTATTATATATACTGCGTTTTATAAACCGCAATACTTGATAAGTTAATGCATGAAGTATAATAATAGCTTATATAAAAAGCGTAAACGAATGATTATTTTAAAATAAAAATTAATAAAACAGCATCTATAATGATGTTAAGCCAATTAAGGTTGGTATGCAAAAAACGTATAATGCGGGAAGTAAATGTATACAATCAAAGCAGAAATTTAAAATGAAAGTAGTTGATGCCACGGGCGAAATTTCAGATAAACTGTTTTGAAAAAGTCGGGGTTAAATTTTTTCAGAGCTATGGAGAGTCTTTGGAAGTGTAAAAGTCAAACTGGCAAAGAAATTCCAAAAGAATCATAGTACTTAAATTTAAATAAAGAATAAAATTCTTATTAAATTATATTAGCAAAAGAAGGATAAAAAAATTTGAATTATACTTGTTATTTAAACAATTCATAGATATAAAAAATATAACTAAATAAAAATTAAAGAAAAAAATTATATAAACTGCGGGTTTATGAATAATGAAAAATAATTTCAAAAAATAATTAAAAAAAGATTATAATGAAAATTAATCGGCACAATTCTTTAATAGGTATAATTAAATTTATTATTTTATTTTGACTAAATCTATTTATTTTATTGAATTATATAAATTTTATTGCTTTATCTTTCAATTCGCATTCATTTAAATTTATACCAAATCAAATGTCAAAAATTAGTTTGAATTTGTTGTGTAAATCATCTGCCTGGGAGATTTAAGCTTAAATTGTACATTACAGCGTGACCTGCTTCGTGGTATGCCGTATTTCTCAGCTCTTCGCACAGACTTTAACTTGTTAATCAGTTGATTTAAAAATTTATAATGTTAGTTAGATTTGTTTTTGTAGAGAGTTTTTATGAGTTTTGCTTAAACAATAAAAGATGTTTTTATTTGGTACTTATTATTACAGTTGCTGGATACTAATCAATTAAATATTAATTTTCTCATTAAATTTTTTCAAACAAACAATAAAATGTATTACAATTGCCGAAGACTAAGTGTAGAAGTTGTTTAAAATACTCTTTATGCACATTTTTTATTTTATTTTCATCGTTTTAGTATAGTGATTTTAAAAAACTGTTTTATATTTGTAAAACTCAAATGTTACTCTTCATGACATGCCCATATTTATAATCAAGTTTAAGCAAGTAATTTTGAAAAATGTTTTATATTCTTTTAAATAATTAAAATCATGTATTTTATATCCAAACACACATTGATTTTTCAATTCCTTATTATATTTATTTAAAAGAACTCACATTGGGATTGAATATTTATATTTTGTATGTTATTTATCCTAATCTGTTAAATATATATCAGGTGTTTGGATTTAATTTTAGTTTATTTAGGCCAAACTAGTAGTGTTTAATAAATATGTCTTTATAGTTTAAATAATGTGGTATATTTTTTACTAGTTTTAAGAAAAAAGTAATGAAGATATTTAAGTAATAAATCACACAAGTTTATTATTATTTTTTCTATTCTTTAAATTGTAATTATAAATTTTTTTTATAATTTTTGAATTCTAACCTTGTTAATATTGCTCTGCAGGATAGAGCAGGTTTTTGAAAACCCGGAATTCACTGGTTTTTATCATTCACGAGGACATGAGATGTTTAGCAATTTCCCATGTTGAATCCAGGTCAACTTTGGTAACAGACATAATCCTAGAAGATGTTCTTTTGAAATTGATTTTATTAAATGATTTTAAATGTGTTATTTTTAGAGCTTGAATTTCAAGATACTGGCTTTTGAAGGTAACAATAATAATTATCATTTAATTTGTTTTGATTTAAATTGATTATCATTTAAAATCTCAAAGTAAAATCAACAATCTCAACGTTATTTATTGTTAAATTGTTAAGGAACTCTATTATGTTTTATTTTGTGATTTCTTCTTGTGCTGAACGAATTGTCGAATTGACCGCGTTTGTTACCGAGTCTTTAAAATAAAATCAAAAAAACGCAAGATAAAAAATACACTTGTTTTGTTGTTGTTATAAATATTTTTTTTTATTAAGATTACAAAAACGGCTTTTGCCCATTTTTTCCTTTATTTATTATTTTTGTTGATTGATAAGCAAGTTTATATTTTTGGATAGTTTGGCCCTGCTAAAGATTACAACGTTCTAAGCCAGGGTTCCGATCGGGCAAAAACAGTTCCCAAGGACAGACATGTTGATTTTCAAGGGCATAAGAGAAAAATTTGGCGAAATCCAAGGACGCTCAAAATTAACATTTTTCAAAACAAAAACGCTTTATTCCTGTTCAAATGGCTTATATTTCTCGCCCGAATGAATCTTTTCCAACAATTTCTTGTTTTCGCTCAACAATTGGTGCTCTTTATATCTATTGTTTTGCGCGATTTTTCAAAAAATTTTGGGAAAAGGTGGGCGAGGTCGGCGGTACCGATAGGCGCCGCAGAGAAAATTTTGAATTTTTGACTCAATTTGTTAAGGGAATTGCAACCAATTTTATGAGAGTACGGCGCCGCCGTGAAAAATTTTTTAGAAATTTTAACAATGTTTGTTAAGAAAATTGATGGAAAATATACCTAGTAAATTGGCCATTTCCCCTTCTATTATGCTTGACAAAATTGTATTGTTTTTCCCATTCGGGATTGAATACACTTTAACGCTTTACTGAAGACATGCTTAAAAGTAGAAACAATAAAGAA
Organism: Globodera pallida; assembly: GCA_020449905.1. NCBI lineage: Eukaryota > Metazoa > Nematoda > Chromadorea > Rhabditida > Heteroderidae > Globodera > Globodera pallida. Next base: position 1,474,625 of record JAIXHY010000021.1, on the reverse strand, counting down.
TCAACTCTTTTGAGAGCGCGGGCGCATTTTTGATAAAGTGACCATTTTCTATTGAAAATTTTGAATATTCACAATGCCAAAACATGAATATTTCCATTAAAATCCAAATGTTTTCAACACTCACGCCAAACCTCATTTTCAAGGACAATCTTGAAAATAAGGACATTTTTAATTTTTAAGATCGAGGGTTCATTTTCAAGGACTGCTCTTGCCATTCAAGGACGAATCGTTAAAAAGTAGATTGCAGAAAAAATCATAAAATAAAAAAAACATCTTAATAAATAAATTTATAACAATTATTATTTTGTATTATTTTAAAGCAATGTAATACCTTTAAATAATAAATTGAAGAAAAATATAAAGAGGTAAATATTAATTTACATTAATTAACTTTATAAAATCAACATTTAATTTGCATAAATAAAGAAGTGAACGACTGAGTTCATTATGGGAAAACAAATCTAGAGAAAGGTAGAGTTTTGAGACATGGCTAAGTAGATGTTTACTGATTTATTTTGGAGGGTAATTTTTGGGTTTTTCATAAAGAATTTTTCCAAAAAAAATAATATTTTTTCCACGCCGTTTGGTAATTTTTTTTTTCAAGTTTTTAACATATTTTGTGAAGAAAATAGCGCTACATTTCAAAAATTTGCCGCTTTTTAGTTAAAAAATGCAATTTTTGAGAATTCTGCTTTACTTCGGCTACCGGTTTGAATCCCCCAGCCTAAGACGTTGCGAGGATTCGGGAAGGAAATCTAAATGGTATAAAGCCCAAATAAATCATATATATAATAATTTTTCAAATAATTATTACGCGAAACAGCAAAATTTGATTTTTTTTTAATTTAAAAGGATAATTTAGTTCAAGTTATAGTTAGTTATATTTAAAAAATACCAAATTCTTCAAGTTTTAAAAAAACAATAATCTGAATACAATTAAAACTTCTATTTTGGATAACAATAAATAGGTGAATATAAACTTAAGGTATACGTATTAAAAATAAAAGCTGCTAACAAATAATTTTAACTGACGTATAATAGAAAATAATGAAAATTACACATGAACAAATAAATTTATCAAAATGTAAGATTAATTAATAATACGAGGATAATAAACCTGATTTTATATAAAAAAAGAGTTAAAACACATTCATTAATACAATTTTGGATGTGGTCCAGTCCTTTGGGCCTTGCCCAAGAATTCGTGTTTCACACGTTCCATTCCGGTCATCGTCTGCTTCCCCTATATTTTGACGAAAGAAAAAACAAAAGTTAATAGAAATCCATCTTGAGTAATGTTTTCAAATGTTGCAAATTTAAAATTTAATTTTTTAAATGTTTTAAATAAAAAATGCAAGTATAAATAAAAGGCTTAATACCTTAAATTTAAGTATTCGATTAAGAAGAACAACAACAAAAAGATGTAAATTACAAAGGCGAATAAAAAATTAAGGTTGAGGAATGCAAGATTATAATGTAAATATTAATTATTCTTCAATAGTGGAAATACAAATTCCTCGATTTAAATTATAAAAAAAACGACATTCATAACGCAAAAAATTTAATCTAAAATCAAATATCCATGAAACAAAAAATAAAATAATATGCGAATGATTGGAGAGGGCCGAAATAGGGCCGATCCTCGACAAACACTGCTCGCCGGTAGACATATATGCCAATGTAACAAAATTAAAAATGAACGTTTTAAAGCAAAATAATTAGTAGGGCCGCTAATTATATGGAAATCCATATTTTTTTTGCGCACTCGGAACAGCGTATAAATGCCATAAATGAAGTTTTTAGCTTTGGTTGGAGCTTCTAGAGCCCATTTTATAATCCATATTTTCCATACTTTTCCATATTTTGCGATTTTGATCCATTTTCCATATTTTTTCCATATTTCGCCATTTTTCAAAAATTTACTTAACAAAAAATGCAATAAAAACGAAAAATACACCCCTAAGAATCGACTTGTTCAAAATTTTCAAAAAATGCACCCCTAAAAATTGACTTTTTCGCACAAAAAATTCTGCCACAAAAATTAAAATTTTTGAAATTCTTCTTATTTTCAAAATTTTTTTCTGTTAATTTTCATATAAAAATTTTTATTGCCCTTATTACTTTTATTAGGAAAATCTTGTCCATTTTTGCTATATTTGAAAAAAATTTCTCCATATTTCGTCCATATTTTGCAATTTTGCCCATATTTGGTCCATATTTTGCAATTTTTCATCCATATTTTATGGCCATATTTCGAGATTTTTTATCCATATAATTAGCGGCCCTAATAATTAGATATGCAAAACTATAACTAAATTAAATCACAAAAAATAAATAATCCCCCGCAAGACAGAATTAAATAAAGCGAATACCTAAAAGGTCACAAAGAAATTGGAGATTTTGTGGTTATACACTCATAACACATTGTTTGTAACAGAACCGAGTCTTTCAGAAGATCGTCATATCTCCAACATCGAGCGCGTCGACGAGGTCTTATTACATATGTCGCAGAATGCCGAACCAGAACCGCAGGGCAATTATGTATAGCAATTTAAGAGGCTCAAGGCTCTTCACATTTTAACAAAAAGCTGTGAGATAAATCCAAAAAAGTATTTAAAGTTGGACAAAGCCAAGATTTTAAAATATTAATCAATTCAAAGCTAAATGAAATCATTAAACATTTGATTTTATTTATTTATTTTTGAATTTTTCAGTTTTTTGTTATAAATTTAATGATCGCAGCCCATTAGAGCAAAGATTACATGATAATGCATTTTCCAAAAAAATTAAACTAAAAAGCATTCATCGTGCAAAATTATGGGGCACTAAATAAATAGAGTTTATTTTTTATATATAAGTAATATTTGAGCATTTACAATGATTGAATTTATTGCTAAGAAAATTAAATTAAGCTCTGTGTAAATGAAATCATTAAACATTTGATTTTATTTATTTATTTTTGAATTTTTCAGTTTTTTGTTATAAATTTAATGATCGCAGCCCATTAGAGCAAAGATTACATGATAATGCATTTTCCAAAAAAATTAAACTAAAAAGCATTCATCGTGCAAAATTATGGGGCACTAAATAAATAGAGTTTATTTTTTATATATAAGTAATATTTGAGCATTTACAATGATTGAATTTATTGCTAAGAAAATTAAATTAAGCTCTGTGATTTAAATTTTCTTTAATTATATTACACATAAATGTTGTGAAACCGAAATTTTTAAAAATTAAATCAAAATCTATGATGAGATGATATCTTTACTTACAATTAAAAATTGTAATCAAACTCTTGAATACCTAACTAAAAATATTAATTATTAATCGATTATATTTTAAAGGCTATTATCAAAAGACGTCTCAAATTAAAACAAAGAGTAATAAACTT